>CAUYRH010087116.1:0-47530 GCA_963574655.1 Perodicticus potto
GTGGTGGGTGCCTGCAGTCTCCCAGCTATTTGGGAGGCGGAGGCAGGAGACTCGCTTGAGCCCAGGAATTGGAGGTTGCTGTGAGCTGTGATGCTACAGCACTCTATCCAGGGTGACAGCTTGAGGCTCTGTCTCAAAAAATTGAAATAAATACAAATTAAAAGAATAAATTCTTTATTTTTGTCTTAGATCTTCGTACTTAAAACCACCAGTTACCTTAAGACAAAAAGTTTTCATACAAGATTTCTTTCCTATACAAATTTATACTCTTTTCTTTTATTCTTTACCAAAAGTACATCTTCATACCCACGTCTCTGTTCACATCTCTCTCTCCCCTACTTACTGGTTCCTTTTATTTTTAACTCCAAACTTAGAAAAAAGGAAAAAGAAGGTTGTATGCCAAGTCTCAGTTAAGTTTCTCTAAAAGCCTGCGATGTTAAAGGAGTTAGATGTTTAACTCAGCCTAAAGATTCTGTCCAAACAGTGGGGTAGGCAATTGAACTTGATCTCCCAATGGCAGAGAAGTTGTGGAATACACAGTGGGTTGCATTCTACCTTCTACTTGAGAAATGGAGCCACAAAAGCAGGTCTGCTTTCAGAGCCTGTGTGCAGAGGCAGGCCAAACTGAGGGGGTGATTTCTCTCAGTAGAAAATGAGCGAATTCTTTGGCTTTTTCACTTTGAGTAGGAAAAGTTTCGATCCACCCTGGGTAAGTACATACAAACACCAGCAGACCCTTATTTTCCCTGTTTGGAGGCATTTCAGGAAAGTCCACTGGAATGTTTTCAAAGGGTGTAGTTCTTACCCTTTAAATGCCTGGTGGCAGCCTGGGGCCTTGTTTGGCATTAAATTGGCTGCAGGTGACACATTTTTGACTTACTGTTTTTGCCAGGCTTGCTAGATGTTTTATATAGAAATACCTCCCTACTAGTGATTCCTGAGTGGAGTGTCCCGGATGGATGGACTCATGCACAACCTGCACTACAGCAGTGCCGATAATTCTGGCACACCTATTCTTCCTTGTGGCAAACGCATCCAACCATCATTTACGGCAAATGCTTGCTCTTGTGCTGACCATTCCAATTCTTTTTTACTATATACTGGTTTACATTTGGGACCCGAGGTAGTAGGGCTGCAAATACACATTGGCTTGCTGCTACCCAGCGTGCTTCAGCATCAGCTTTAGTATTCCCTAAAATAACATGTCCTTGCCCCTTTTGGTGTCCTTTGCAGTTCATTACTGCCACCTTGCTAGAGTTCCACACAGCCTCCAATAAGTTTAAGATCTCTTGGTGATACTCGTTTTCCAACTGAGTTTAATAGTCTTTTTTCTCCATACAGTACACCATGCACATACAGGGTTAAAAAGCCTAATATGAATCAGCATAAATGTTGACTGTCTGATCTTTACTTAATTCCAGAGCCCTGGCGAGAGCTAGAATTTCTGTCTTTTGGGCAGATGTCCCAGGGGGGAGTCCTGGGGCTTCTATTACTTCACTATCCGTAGCTACTGCACATCCCGCCTTTCGATGCCTGAAGAAGGCATCTATAAAACTGCTACCGTCCACAAATAGAGTGCAATCAGATTTTGTCTTAAAATCAGCTTCTAGTACAATGGTACAAGTACAGCTGTTGCTGCTAGAGCTCTTAGGGCGGCCAGCCTCTAGGCACTCCATCTAATTGTTTAGACAAGAATACAACAGGGCAGCCCATGACCCAGGGTCTGTGTTAAAACTCCCACTGCCATCTTTTTTCCCTCTGATACATACAAAGTGAAAGGTTTAGTCAAGTCCAAGAGGACAAGTGCCGGAGCATTAGCTTTTCTTTCGTGTCTCAGGATGCTTTTTTGGGGGGTGGGGGGTGGGGAGGCTACATTAGGGGCTCCTTACTATCCCCTTTGTGGTTTCATACAAAGGCTTACCCAGCACAGCAAAAATTCAAGATCCATAGGTGACAGAAGCTGGCAGTCCCTTAAAATTCTCGCAACTGCCTCCTGGCCTTCGGAACAGGCAGGCTACAAATCACCTGCCTTCTCTCCAGGCCCGAGCTCCTCTGGCCTTTTGTTGCGGTGAATCCCAGATATCATACTTGTTGTTGGCATTGACTATGCCTTCTTTCTGGAATTTTTTTTTTTTTTGGCCGGGGTTGGGTATGAACCCGCCACCTCCAGAATATGGGGCCAGCGCCTACTCCTTGAGCCACAAGTGCCGCCCCTTTCTGGAAATGTTATATCTACGGTTCTCTAAAAAGCAACATCTCAGTTCCTTGAGCACATCCTTTCCTAGTCTCGTGGCCTGGATAGTAAATCATCCACATATTGCAGCAAGGTGCACACTAACTGTCATGCAGGACAGGTTGACAGGTTGACAGGCCGCTGGCCAGTGCTTCCCCAAAGATTGTAGGGGAGATTTTGAACCCTTGTGGCAACCGAGTCCAGGTACGTTGACAAACAACTCCGTTTCGGGAGGCTTCCTACTGGAGCCACTCAGATAGTAAAGAAGGCATCCTTCAAATCTAAACAAGTGAACCAAGCAACCTCTGCTGATGCCCCGCTAAGACGAATGTATGGGTTTGGCACTGTTGGGTGCAAAGTTAGAGTGGCTTGATTAACTAGTCTTAAATCCAGCACAGGGCGATACTCTGAGGTCCCTGGTTTTGGTACTGGCAAAAGAGAGTGTTCCGGGCAGCACCTGTGGCTCCTTGAGTAGGGCACCGGCCCCATATACTGAGGGGGGCGGGTTTGAACCCGGCCCCAGCCAAACTGCAACCAAAAAATAGCCGGCTGTTGCAGCGGGCACCTGTAGTCCCAGCTAGTCAGGAGGTTGAGGCAAGAGAATCATCTAAGCTCAAGAGCTGGAGGTCGCTGTGAGCTGTGACACCATGGCACTCTACCAATGGTGACAAAGTGAGACTCTGTCTCGTAAAGAAATAAAATATAAAATAAATAAATAAATAAATAAATAAGTAAATAAAAAAGCTGACTTGGTGCCCGTAGCTCAAAGAGTAGGGCGCCAGCCACATAACACCGAGGCTGGGGGGTTCAAGCCTGGGGGGTTCGAGCCTGGGTCTGCTAAACAACAATGACAACGGCAACCAAAAAATGGCCGGGCATTGTGGTGGGTGCCTGTAGTCCCAGCTACTTGGGAGGCTGAGGCAAGAGAATCGCTTAAGCCCAGGAGTTGGAGGTTGCTGTGAGCTTGATGCCACAGCACTCTGCTGAGGGTGACACAGTGAGACTCTTATCACAAAAAAGTAAAAAAAGAGAGTGTTCCATTGTGATTGGTGAGGCAGATTAGTTCCATAAGACCTTAGTCTGTTTTAAAGGGCCTGGATCCCCTCCGTGCCGCCCTTGGCATTGGATACTGTCTTTATCTGACAGGCTGCGCCCCCGTCTTTACTTTCACATACATAGGTTCCCGGTTTAGGGCCAGTCCCGGAGGGTTGTCCTCGGCCCATGCCTTAGGCCCTTAGCAATTAACTGTGACTCTAAGTTTTTTTGTGGTTTTTGGCCGGGGCTGGATATGAACCCGCCACCTCCAGCATATGAGGCTGGTGCCCTGCTCCTCTGAGCCACAGGCGCCGCCATGACTCTTAAGGTTTTTGGTTTGGCCTGGTGAATAATCTCCATTCTTCCTCCTGGGGCATAGTTACAATTAACAATAGACCTGGTGTAGGAACCGCGAGAACAATAGTCCCCTTGTCAGTAACCGTTATCGTGGCCTTATTTGTATTCAGGTGGACGCTCTGGATTAGGATCAACTAGTACTTGGTCTTTTACTTGTCACCAGGTCTTCCCATCTCTCGTTCTTCTGCTTTAGCTGCCATTGCAATTGCCGCCTGTCCTCTCAGCCACGGGGGTGGCTCTGACACTAGTGTCAGCCACGTGTCTCTGAATGGGGACCAACCAGGGGTCCCAGCTTACCAGTCACTACTCTCCGTACCTTCTTTACTGCATTTACATCTAAACTCCCTCTGGTGGCCAGCCTACTCCAAAGGGTGGCCATTCTAACTCACAAAGTTTTCTCAACCTTGTAGGGGTCTTGGTAACTCCACAGTCCCCTACAAAGCTTTTCTTACAATTCTGAACTCTTAACCCTAGGGAAGTTTCCTTGGACGGCCCAGAATCATCCCTGCAGGCAGACGAGGGAGGTGGGGTTTGAGGATCTCTCCGGCGCCTATTTGGCCTCAACTCCTTCAAGGCTGAGAGGAGCATCTTAGCTAAGGGGCTCCCTGGGCCTGGTTGCCACTGCGCAGCGAGGCACCGTTATGCCTTATGATGGCTCCACGGAACCACGGGCCAGGGCCCCATCAAGCTCGTGGAGCTGTAAAAACAGGGGCTAAACGGTTCCTCCCAATCCCTTCCACTCTTGCTGAGGCCCTCTGCCTCCTGGAGGTCAGGCCCTCCTCCTGTTTCTTCTTGCCCTCTTACTGAGGTCAATAAGTGAGGTCAATCTGCCTCTCTGTTGGAGGCCCCTGGCTCGTGGAGGTCAATTCCTTTTCCTGTGCCTTTATACTGAGGCTGCCACCTCCAGGAGGTGACCAACTCCTCTCGCACTCTCGGGAGTGGGCTTTACTAGTATTATTCCCTTTGGAATCCAGTTCTCCTTACTAAGTCCAGGGGAGCACTTCCCCGTATGTTGGTTCCTCTGTTGGCGAGCTGCCACCACAGAGGATGCTGTGGGACCTCCCCGCAACCCTGCCCAGGCCCCCCCTACATGTAATCTGCATGGGACCGCTCTGAGGGCATGGTGTCAGTCAGGGTGCCAGGGAGTACCCCCAATCGGTGCTACACCCCAAGTGGGGAAGCCCCCAGAGTCTCTTGTTCGCAATCCGCCTGTTCTTCTTCCTGGTCAGGGAACCAGGAATGTTGCAGGAAAACACGAATTACAACCGACAAGACGTGGCTCGGCACCCGTAGCTCAGTGGGTAAGACGCCAGCCACATACACTGAGGCTGGTGGGTTCCAGCCCAGCCCCGACCTGCTAAACAACAATGACAACTGCAACAAAAAAATAGCCAGGCATTGTGGTAGGTGCCTATAGTCCCAGCTACTTGGCAGGCTGAGGCAAGAGAATCGCTTAAGTCCAAGAGTTAGAGGTTGCTGTGAGCTGTGACACTTTGGCACTCTACAAGAAAAAAAAAACACAAAAAACCCTGAGAAGACACTTACACCAACAATACAGAGGAAGGAATCCTTTAATTGCCAGTGAGAACTCAGGTGCCTGAAGGAGTAAAATGGTGAGTTCTGTGAACAGTTTTTTCCCCAAACAATTTTATACCTTTTTTTTTCAGTTCCCTGTCAGCTACACAGTTATGGCTACAGATGATAGAAACAGGGTATTGTTATTAGTTACAGAGTCTTTTTTTTTTTTGAGGTTATTTCAGCTCAGTGTAAAGTTTGTTCTTATCTTTGGAGGAGGAGTCCTTCTGCAGCTGCCTGCTACTTTCTCAGGATGATTACGAAATATAAGATTTGGGCAGTGCCTGTAGCTCAGTGGGTAGGGCGCCGGCCCCATATACCGAGGGTGGCAGGTTCAAACCTGACCCCGGCCAAACTGCACCAAAAAAAAATAGCCAGGCGTTGTGGTGGGCACCTGTAGTCCCAGCTAGTCAGGAGGCTGAGGCAAGGGAATTGTCTAAGCCCAAAAGCTGGAGGTTGCTGTGAGCTGTAACGCCATAGCACTCTACCGAGGGTGATAAAGTGAGACTCTATCTCTTAAAAAAAAAAGATTTGTGGCCAGGAGCCGTGGCTCAAACTTGTAATCCTAGCACTCTGGGAGGCCGAGGTGGGTGGATTGCCCTGATCTCACAGATTGGAGACCAGCCTGAGGCACAGCAAGACTCCCCCATCTCTAAAAAAAAAAAAAAATAGCCAGGGCTCGGCGCCTGTGGCTCAACGGGCTAAGGCGCCAGCCTGTACACCTGAGCTGGTGGGTTCGAATCCAGCCCGAGCCCACCAAACAACAATGACGGCTGCAACCAAAAAATAGCCAGGCATTGTGTCAGGCGCCTGTAGTCCCAGCTACTTGGGAGGCAGAGGCAAGAGACTCACTTGAGCCCAGGAATTGGAGGTTGCTGTGAGCTGTGATGCCACGGCACTCTACCCAGGGTGACAGCTTGAGGTTCTGGCTCAAAAAAAAGAAAAAAATAGCCAGGCATTATGGCAGGTGCCTGTAGTCCCAACTAATTGGGAGGCAGAGGCAAGAGAATCGATAGAGCTGGAGTTTGAGGCTGCTATGAGCTATGATGCCCTGGCACTCTACCGAGGGTGATAAAATGAAACTCTTTCTCAGAAAAAAAGAAAAAAAAAAAAGGAAAGAAAGAAATATAAGCAGGCTCCTATAGTCCCAGCTACTTGGAAGGCTGAGGCAAGAGAATCGATTAAGCCCATTAGATGTTGCTGTGAGCTGTGACACCACGGCACTCTACCAAGGGCGACATAGTGAGACTCTATCTCAAACAAACAAACTAAAAAACCCAAAAACAAACCAAAAAAAAGAAATTTAAGATTTTTTTCTCCTTCCTCAATGTCATCATCACAGCTCACAGCCACCTCAAACTCTTGGGCTCAAGCGATCCTCTTGCCTCAGCCTCCTGAGTGACAGGTTTAGGGACAGAGACCAGTCAGGGTCCACAAGAAGGAGAGGAGGCCAGTACATACTTTAGTAAAGGTCTTGAGGATTTCTTCCCCACATCGAGTAGCTGGGCTACAGCTACCCATATCTGGCTAGTTTTTCTATTCTTCTTCTTTTTTTTTTTTTTTTTGAGACAGAGTCTCACTATATCACCCTCAGTAGAGTGCTGTGGCGTCACAGCTCACAGCAACCTCAAACTCTTGGGCTTAAGTGATTCTCTTACCTCAGCCTCCTGAGTAGCTGGGACCACAGGCGCCCGACACAACGCCCGGCTATTTTTTGTTGCAGTTTGGCTGGGGCTGGATTTGAACCCGCCACCCTTGGTATATGGGGCCAGCACTCTACCCACTGAGCCATAGGCGCCACAAAGTCTCAAGCTGTCGCCCTGGGTAGAGTACAGTGTTGTCACAGCTCACAGCAACCTCAAACTCTCAGGGCTTCAGCGATTCTCTTGCCTCAACCTCCCAAGTAACTGAGACTACAGGCGCCCGCCACACTGCCTGGCTATTTTTTGGTTGTAGTTGTCATTGTTGTTTGGCAGGCCCAGGCTGGGTTCACACCCGCCGGCTCCAATGTGTGTGGCTGGCACCCTGGCCTCTGAGCTACAGGTGCCAAACCTTTTTTTTTGAGACAGAGTCTCACTTTGTCACCCTCAGTAGAGTGCCATGGCATCACAGCTCATAGCAACGTCCAGGTCTTGGGCTTAGGCGATTCTCTTGCCTCAGCCTCCACAGTAGCTGGGACAACAGATGCCTGCCACAATCCCCGGCTATTTTTTTTTATTGCAGTTTGACTGGGGCCGGTTTTGAACCCGCCACCCTCAGTATATGGGGCCAGCGTCCTACTCACTGAGGCACAGGTGCCGCCCACCAAGCATTTTTTCCCCCTTGAGACAGAGTCTGACTGTGTCCTCCTCAGTAGAGTGCTGTGGTGTCACACCTCACCGCAACCTCAACGTCTTGGGCTTAAGCATTTCTCTTGCCTCAACCTCCCATGTAGCTGGAACTACAGGTGCCCGCCACAACACCCGGCTATTTTTTTGGTTGCGGTTGTCATTGTTGCTCTGCAGGCCCTGGCCAGGCTCCAACGCGCTAGCCTCAGCGTATGTGGCAGGCACCCTACTCACTGAGCTATGGTGATGAGCCTTAATATTTGTAATGGTGTAAGAAAAGGCCCAACTTCATTCTTTTTTTCTTTATTAGCAAGAGAAAGGAAGGTTTATTAAGTATACATAGCTTTTAGGAATTCTAGCTACTTCTTGGAAATCTAAAATGTTGGAAATAGCTGGGAATTGTGGCAGAAACCTGTAGTCCCAGCTACTCGGGAGGCTGAGGCAAGACAATCGCTTGAGCCCAGGAGTTTGAGGTTGCAGTGAACTATGTCACCGCAGCTCTCCACTGAGGACAACATAGTAAGATTCTGTCTCAGGCTCGGCGCCTGTGGCTCAACGGGCTAAGGCGCCAGCCACGTACACCTGAGCTGGCGGGTTCGAATCCAGCCCAGGCCCGCCAAACAATAATCACGGCAGCAACCAAAAAATGGCCGGGTGTTGTGGCGGGCGACTGTAGTCCCAGCTACTTGGGAGGTGGAGGCAGGAGACTCGCTTGAGCCCAGGAATTGGAGGTTGCTGTGAGCTGTGATGCCACAGCACTCTATCCAGGATGACAGCTTGAAGCTCTGTCTCAAAAAAAAAAAAAAAAAAAAAAAAGATTCTGTCTTAGGAAAAAAAAATTAATAAATAAATAAGAAAGAAAAATTTATAGGCATTATTTTTTTCTGGCAGGTATCACAACAGATGTATATGTATCTATCAAAAGCCACTTGGGAGGGCCAAGTGTAGTGTGGCTCGCACCTGTGATCCTAGCACTCTGGGAAGCCAAGGTGGGTAGATCACCTGAGTTCAGGAGTTCCAGATCGGCTTGAGCAAGAGTCAGATTCCATCTCTACTAAAAAAAAATTAAAAGAATAAAAATAAAAATAGCAAAACTATCTGAGGAAGGTGGTAGGTGCCTGTTGTTCCAGCCACTTGGGAAGTTAAGACAAGAAGATTGCTTGAGCCCAAGACTTTGAGGTTGCTGTTACCTATGACACCACAGCACTCCACCCAGGGCAATGGAGTGATTGTCTGTCTCAACCCCTACCCCCACCAATGAAAAGACCTAGGATGAGGGTCAGATGGAGGGTCATAACCAGGTGAAGGATTAGGGCCAAGATCAAGGTCATTTAAGTGGGAGCAGTTGAAACAGGACTGTCACCAATGATAGATAGAGTGGCGAGGATTAAGGACAACTTAAAAAAACAAAAAAGATAGCCGGGTGTTGTGGTGGGCACCTGTAGTCCCAGCTACTTGGGAGGCTGAGGCAAGAGAATTGCTTAAGCCCAAGAGCTGGAGGTTGCTGTGAGCTGTGTAACGCCACGGCACTCTACTGAGGGCGATAAAGTGAGACTCTGTCTCTACAAAAAAAAAAAAAAAAGAATGTCTAGAGTTGGCACCTATATCTCAGTGGGGTTAGGGCACCAGCCACATACACTGGGGCTGGTGGGTTTGAACCTGGCCAGGCCTGCTAAACAATGACAACTATAACAAAAAATAGCCAGGCATTGTGGTGGGCCTCTGTGTAGTCCAAGCTACTTGGGAGGCTGAGGCAAGAGAATCTTTTTTTTTGAAACAGAGTCTCAAGCTGTCACTCTGGGTACAGTGCCATGGCATCACAGCTCATAGCAACCTCAGACTCTTGGGCTTAAGCCATTCCCTTGCTTCAGCCTCCCTAGTAGCTGGGACTGAGAGAGGATACCCAAGAAGGGTGAGGTCTAGGGGAACAGGTCTTCTCAAGGAGACCACAAGGATACACCTGTGGGGTCCTCTCCATGGTGTCTCAGCTCTTGGGAATTTGTAAACTTAACTTCCTGGAATTTGGAAATTTCCAAATTCTGTGAAATCCTGTAGTTCTGTAGGGGCTAGAATAGCATCTCCCGCTTGATTCAAACTGGTCAATAAGAAGAGTACCTGTGGGGTGGAACTTTTTGACTGTTGATAAAAAGGGAAAGACCAAGCCCGTTGGGGAGCGTGGCCATTTGGAATTCTTCTATGCCGTAAGCTCCCGGCTGGTGAATAAAGCTCTTCCTCTTATAAACGTGGTGTTTGGGTGCTCTTTCTCTCCCTCGGGCCTTGTTTTCCTGCAACATTTTGATTCCTTGACTGGGAAGCAAGACCACATGAGGAGAGAAAGCTCAGATGCACCTGGTAGTTGCTGCCAAGCCTCTGGACACCCACGTAGGGGACCCCTGATTGGCCTGGACGACGTGAACCACTGAGCGTGCCAGGGAGGCAGTTTGGCTTCCCTGTGTGGACGCCTTGACTGGATGGAGAAAGGACCCCCTTGGTGGGTCTTCAAGGAGTCAAACACCGGGAGGAACTGGCCTGCAGGAACAGGTACTTACACAGGGAGACGTCTAAGGCAAGGTATGATCAATCTGGGGTTCCCACCTTTGGGGTAGAAGTGGGGGTGGGATCAACTCTGGGGTGCTAGATCATGGGCAGGTCTGGTAAGAGTTGTATGAGAGTGTGTGGATGTGGTGTGACTGAGAGAACTCCATGCTGGGGTTGGATCTGCCCTCACAGGGCCCAGGAGAGTGTTGGTCTTCCTCCTATGGCTAAGTGGCAGCTCGAGTGTGACATTGAGGCTGCCTAGGTTAAGAAATGGGTGGGGATTGTGTGCATGTGAGTGCTTGGAGAGTGACTAAGACGGGTAACAACAGGTGGGCTTTCACAACCCCCCCCTTCCTCCCTGCTCCAATTTTGCCCCCTGGCTATTCTGAGAGATACTGGAAGTTCCAGGTTTTCTTTCTGTCTCAAATACAGGTCTGGTCTTTGGCAGCCACATGGCCATGTGAGACTTAGGGGGAAAATGAAAAGACATCAGAAAGGATGACTGTGCAGTGGTTTTATTACTGGAATTTCTTGGGTGAGTCCTTGGTTTCTTTCGGGGATTGGAGAATTGAATCCACAGGCTACAGATCAGTGATAAAATGGGATTTTGTGGGATGGAGGGGCATGTAGAGAGAGTGGAGAGTGCTACAACTACTGGCTGGGGGGAGGAGGCCCAAGTCAGAGGTCTCCTGCATGGGTCCTTTGTCTAGGTGTAAAAAATTGGCCCTGACAGATATTTTGGCCAGGACTTGGTAGAGGGAAAAATACCTTTACAAACTGAATGGGTGTTCTAGCAAATGAATGAATGCAGTTCCTCACCTTGGGCGAGGTTATTAGGCCTTTGCGGTTTTTTGTCTGGGGAGGGGATAAAAGTATATGCTCCCTATTCAGGGTGGGGCCATCCAAAATATTTTGGGCTGTTTTGTTCATGACCTTGCAAGAGCTCAGAGGGTGTGACCTGAAACATGTTTGTCCCTAGAGATGAAAGTCTGAGTTCTGAGCTCACCTAAGCTTGCAAAATGGGGGTTCCTCATCTAGTTCTGAGTGGGAAAATCCTGTATCAATGTTATATTTCACAAAATGTCTCTCATTTGAAAAATGTAATAATTTGGTTGTTTAAATTGCTGGGGAAACTGAGTTTTTGTCAAAGAATAAGATTCTTGCCTTTTAAACCTTCTAATTATCAGTTTAGCCAAGTGAATAATTGCCTTCATATTAAACTGTGATCCTGTTTTGTGAAAAGTTGATTTTTGAGAGTAAGAGAAATTAGACAGAAAGGAAAATGGAATTCTGTGAGGAAAGAATCTTGTGTGATAAATTTTGTCCTGAAACAGAATGGTTGTTTAAGAAATGGAAAGGCAGGGCAAAAGTTGAAGAAAGTTTAGAATGTTTGTAGACCGTGCAGGTTAAATGAAGCTCATGAAGGGGAATCTGTGAAGGAGTTTACATGTGATCCAGCTGACTATGTATTTCCTTTAAAATCTTTTGGCTTGTAATCTTATTTGAACAAATGTTTTAAGCCTTTGATATTTGACAATATTTCCAAAATCAAAAGTCACTATAGCACAGTGGTTGCAGTGCCAGCCACATACACATTCAAAATCGGCCTGGGCCTGCTAAACAACGACAACTGAAAAAAAAAAACCAAAAAGCAACCAAACAAACCACAACTCTAAATTTGGTCTTTTTGAAATATTAAGACCACTGAAAGTCTGAAGAAAACAAATTAGGCTTATTTGGTTTCTGAAAAATGTATAGGAAACAATTGTCAAATATGAAATGGTGATTAATTTTGTGTGGATTATGGTTATATGTATATTCCAATATTATAAAATATTGGTCTGTCTTAATGTATATTGTCAGTGATAATTTTAATTCATCTAAAAATAAGTGCTTTTTGTAACTTTGAATACAAAGTTTGTCCTAAAAAAAATTTTTTTTTAAATTTATTGTTGGGGATTCATTGAGGGTACAAGAAACCAGGTTACACTGATTGCATTTGTTAGGTAAAGACCCTCTTACAATCATGTCTTGCCCTCAAAACCTAAAAAAGAATTTTTTTTTTTAGACAGAGTGTCACTATGTCATGCTCTGTAGAGTGCCATGGCATCACAGCTCACAGCAACCTCAAACTCTTGGGCTTAAGCGATTCTCTTGCCTCAGCCTCCCAAGTAGCTGGGAATACAGGTGTCCACCACAACGCCCAGCTATTTTTTGGTTGTAGTTGTCATTATTGTTTGGTAGGCCCAGGCTGGGTTTGAACCCACCAGCTCTGGTGTACATTGCTGGTGCCCTAGCTGCTGAGCTACAGGTGCCAAGCCTAAAAAAGAAATATTAAAAGAGGCTGACGAATTCTCTTGAATTCAAATTCCTGATGTCAGGGCGGCACCTGTGGCTCAAAGGAGTAGGGCGCCAGCCCCATATGCCGGAGGTGGTGGGTTCAAACCCAGCCCTGGCCCAAACCCACAATTCCTGATGTCTTTGGAAAGTAAATACCCTCGGACTAAAAGCAAACTTGCTGAACTTAATTCTAAAGTTAACATGTCTATGAGTACTGCTAACCTAACTTCAAACAGAACAGAAATTGGTTACGTGGAATGGGCTGGTTTGTTATGGCTTTTGTTTGAAATATTGCTGATTCTTCCGGTGTTCTGTTTTCCAGAAGTCAAGAAAACCATTTTCTGTCTTTTGAGCTATTTGTAGCTTTTCAAGCATTGTGTGTACTTATGGGCAGAATTTGAAACATGTATTTTTTTTTCTCTGTCCTTGATTTCTCTGGAATTTGAAAGCCATTTGTAAGTATTCTTAATTTCTGACAATACAATTATTTGTATAAGTTCAGTAAGAATCTGTTTTGTTCTATAGGACATGATGAAGGCGCTGGTTATTTTATCAAGGGTTTGACTGGAATAGCATTTCCATAGGTGTCCAGACTGTGTTAAGGAATTAAGGTTGACTTTATAAGGCCAATAAGAAACTCCTTTGGAAAAACTGGCCAGATACTTATCAGTAACCTTTCCTGATCTGTGGTAAGTAATGAAGGTTGCTTTCTGACAGGTCCGGAAATCGGTTGCCCAATACATATAGGTATCTAATGGCACAGATGAAACCTGGGCTTGTGGAAGGCTTTCAAGTCTAACCTGAGATTCCTTATAAAAGGTATCAGCAAAGCCAATTTTATTTATTTTAATAAAAGGACTCCTCTTTAAATTTAACTTGTTTGGCAGTGTGGTCTTTGTGGAACTCCTGGGCACAAAAGCTGTACTTCATGCAAATAATCAGACCCAGTATA
This sequence comes from Perodicticus potto, assembly GCA_963574655.1. NCBI lineage: Eukaryota > Metazoa > Chordata > Mammalia > Primates > Lorisidae > Perodicticus > Perodicticus potto. Next base: position 13,358 of record CAUYRH010087116.1, read on the forward strand.
CTGAAGGTACAGTTTATTTTGGCAACTAGGTTAGTATTGCCATAATTTATCTTTCATAAAGAGAGAAATTGGAGAGAGAAAAATAGTTCAAGGAAAAAAGGGGCCGTGGGGGCAGCACCTGTGGCTCAGTGGGTAGGGTGCCGACCCATATACTGAGGGTGGTGGGTTCAAACCCGGCCCTGGCCACCTAAAATAGCAATGACAATTGCAACAAAAAATAGCCAGGCATTGTGGTGGGTGCCTGTAGTCCCAGCTACTTGGGAGGCTGAGGCAAGAGAATTGCCTAAGCCTAAGAGCTGGAGGTTACTGTGAGCTGTGATGGCACAGTACTCTACTAAAGGGGGACAAAGTGAGACTCTATCTCAAAAAAAAAAAAAAAAAGGTGGTGGCTGTGGTCCACCTGTATTAAATTCCGGCCTTGTGTGTAATGTCAGCTCATAAAATGAGACATAACTGTTTTACTAAACTGATCTATTAAATGGGACTAAGAGACTGGCCAAAGAGTATAGAATTATATACAGTAGTTATATTTACTCTGAAGCCCTAAGACTCAACAAAGGTCACCTGTTGGCTATACTGGAAAAATTTGTGCAGTATTAAATGTTATCTGCTGTGTCTATATAGATACATCAGGAAAAATTAGGACCTAAAGGAGAATTTCCCAATGACTGATGTAACTAAATATACTCTGCTGAGTCTGCTGCCAGCAGAAGCCAAGTGGCCCACTTGCCTGGATTTAAAAGATGCCTTTTTCAGTATAAGGTTGGCTCTGGGAAACCAGAGGCTGCTTGCTTTCCAGTGGGAGAGACCAGACCTGGAAACTGCGATCCAGTACACATGGACCAGGTTGCCACAGGTGTTCAAAAACTCACCCACGATTTTTGGAGAAGTGCTTGCTTATGACCTCCAGAGATTTCCCAGTGAGGAATTAGGGTGTGTGCCCCCCCTCTTAGGGCACCTTACCCTGGAGGGCTGCGCCCAAGGCATGGACTGTTTTTTACGGCATCTCGAGGTGTGTGGCTATAAAGTGTCAAAATGGAAGGCCCAGATCTGCCAGTGGCAAGTACATTATCTAGGATGTATTATCCAGCAGGGGAGAGGAATCTAGGCATGGAACGGAGACAAGTCATTAATTGCCTCCCCACCCCCAAAAGCCGAAAGCAAGTTCGGAAATCCTTTTTTTTTTTTTTTTTTAGAGACAGTGTCTCACCTTGTTGCCCTTGGTAGAGTGCCCTGGCATCACAGCTCACAGCAACCTCCAGCTCTTGGGCTTAGGCGATTCTCTTGCCTCAGCCTCCTGAGTAGCTGGGACTATAGGCACCGGCCACAATGCCCAGCTAATTTTTTGTTGCAGTTTGGCCAGGGGTGGGTTCAAACCCGCCACTCTCGGTATATGGGGCCAGTGCCCTACTGAGCCACAGGTGCTGCCCCAAGTTCGGAAATTCTTAGGTGTGGTAGACTTCTGCCGCCTTTGAACTCTCAACTTTGCCGTCTTGGCCAAACCTTTGTATGAAGCAACTAAAGGAGAGGAGAGAGAGCCCTTAGGATGGGGAGGAGAACAAGAACGTGCCTGCTCCCAGCTAAAGATGAGGCTGATGACTGCACCTGCACTGGGGCTACCAGACTTGGCCAAGCCCTTCACTCTGTATGTCTGAGAAAGAGGAGAGATGGCTGTGGGTGTGTTAACCCAGCTGGTTGGGTCCTGGCCTAGACCTGTAGCTTTCCTCTCTAGCCAGTTGAATGGAGTGGCACAAGGATGGCCACCATGTTCACAGGCTCTAGCCGCTACTGCTGTCCTTGTGCAAGAAGCTGATAAGCTGGACTCTGGGGCAGGATCTCAGAGTGAAAGATGCACTGTGATCTGTGATCTGTGGTCACTTTAATGAACACAAAGGGACATTTCTGGCTCTCTAATGCAAGATTAGCTAAGTACCGAAGCTTAATGTGTGGCAATCCACGCGTAATACTAGAAGTATGTAAAACCCTGAACCCAGCCATGCTCCTTCCAGTCAGTGGAAGAGAGACTGAGCATGACTGTACAGAAGTTATAGATCATGTGTATTCTAGCAGACCTGACTTGCGTGACCAGCCGTGAACAGATGCAGACTGGGACTTGTATGTAGACTGAAGCAGGTACGTGACAGTGCAAGGTGAGCAGTGGGCTGGGTATGCAGTGGTCACCTTAACAGAGACTGTAGAGGCTAAGCCCCTACCCCAAGGAACATCGGCTCAGAAGGCTGAGTTAACTGCCTTGACTCGAGCTTTAGAACTAATCAAGGGAAAAGCGTGAATATCTACACAGATCCGAATATGCTTTTCTGACTCTCCCAGTGCACATTGTACAAGGAGAAGGGACTGTTAAATTCTGGGGGAAAGGACATTAAGTATCAGCAGGAGATACTTCAGTTACTAGAGGCAGTATGGAAACCCCAGAAGGTGGCAGTGATACACTGTTGTGGACATCAAGGAAATGCTTCCACCATCACTAAAGGGAACACTAGGGTTGGTACTGAGGCAAAAAGGGCTGCATCCGAACCATACCCGGTGTCGCGAGTGGCTCCCCTCTTCCGTGGGTTCCAGAGCTCACCCCTATCTAATCCTGGGAAAAGAAGGAATAGTTGGCAGGAAAGAGGAGCCAGCAAACAGAGGGAGGATGGATAAAGATGCCAGATGGACGAGTAGCAGTCCCCCAGCTTCTAGGCGCCACCCCCCGTGGTGACAGCCATGCCTGAGAGCACTCATCTGGGACAGGAGTATTTGGTGAAGTTTGGGCCGGTACTTCTACATCTCCCACCTGGAAGTCCTGGCCAAAACCGTCAGTCAACAGTGTATCACCTGCAACCAGTTCAATGAGCGCCAAGGACTGACGGTACCCCCAGGAAGCCAGTGGTATGGAGCAACGCCCTTCGAGGACTTCCAATTAGATTTTACTGAAATGCGCGGGTGTAGAGGGAACAAGTACTTGCTGGTGATGGTCTGCACATACTTGGAGTAGGTGGAAGCCTTTCCCACCAGGATGAAGAGGACTCCTGAAGTAATAAAAGTGTTGCCCAGAGAAATCATCCTATGATTTGGATCGCCACTCTGGTTTAAATTTGACAATGGGCTAGCCTTCACAACAGAAATAGTATAAATGATAGCTAAAGCTTTGGATATCACCAGGAAACTATATGCGGCATATAAGCCTCAGAGCTTGGGCAGGGTAGGATACATGAACAGGAATCTGTAAACTCTGCCAGGAAGCAAAGCTCAATTGGATACAGGCCTTGCCACTGGTATTGTTCCAAGAGGCCTCCATCAACCCTCTGCAGTTTAGTAGGGGATATTAATCACTTTTCTCATTCAACTTTACATCACTTTTCTATAAAATCTAAATCTTAAATCTAAGGCACAGAAGTATTTCTGATCTATAGCTGCTGATATTGAGACCCCAAATTAAAATTTACAATTAAAATTAAAATGTAGTTCTTTTAGGAGAACTGGAAGAGACCGAATTGAATTGACAAAGTGCCTAGAAAGAGTAGCAAGGAAGCTCGCCACTGGGGTGATCAGCTGCGTTCAGTTCGCCCTTTCGTGTCTGCACATCCTTTCTCGCTGGAGGATCAAGGGGACCAAGTGTCGGTCCAGGATCAGAGCCCAGTCCCCTCAAACCAAGGTAGAAAGGACTTTCCACCATCATCCTGCACACACACACACACACACACACACACACACACACGCAGCGAAGGTGGAAGGAATCCTCACCTCGAGCCATCACAGCAGGCTGAATAGAGCGTCACTGCCCTGTGGGAAGCAAAGGTAACTTTTAAGATGGTCAACATGCCCTGCTCCAGCCACATACTGAAGCCTGAGCAAACTCCTTGAGGGACTTGTCTTAATTGGAGTTTGGGAAAAGGGGAGGAAGGATGTGACACGGGGAAAAGTGAAAACGCGTATGTATATTAGCCCACCACCACAGTCCAACGAAGGCCTGGGTGGAGAGCCCGAGAGGAGTCACAGTCCCTGAAATGTAAGTGCCGATCCAGACCAGGGAAATAGAAAAGCCCCGCCAGGTGACTGTGAAGTTCACTGCCCGTAGTGCCATGTGACGGGGCTGCAGCTGAAGGAACTGGGAAAGAAACCATAGATCAGAAATACTTCTGTTCCTTAGACTTAAGATTTAGATTTTATAGCAAAGTGATGTAAAGTTGAATGAGAAAAATGATTAATATCGGCACCTGCAGAAGCAAGCTGATATTGATACCCCAAATTAAAATATATATGGAGTCTCAAAGCGGGGACTGAGAGAGGATACCTGAGAAGGGTGAGGTCCAGGAGAACAGGTCTTCTCAAGGAGACCACAAGGATACCCTACAGGGTCCTCTCCATGGTGACTCAGCCTTGGGAATTTGTAAACTTAATTTCCTGGAACATGGAAATTTCTAAGTTCCATGAAATCCTGTAGTTCTGCGGCAGCTGGAATATCATCTCCTGCTTGATTCAAACTGGCCAATGAGAAGGGTACCTGTGGGGTGGAACTTTTTAACTGTCGATAAAAAGGGAAAGATCAAGCCAGTCAGAGAGCGTGGCCATTTGGAATTCTATGCCCTTTATTTCTGGCTGGTAAATAAAGCCCTTCCTCTTATAAACATGGTGTTTGGGTGTTCTTTCTCTTCCTGCAACAATGTGACATCCACGAGTCATGATGAATAAGAGGCAGGTTCAGAGTCAAGGTTTTTTTTTTGAGACAGCCTCAAGCTGTCACCCTGGATAGAGTGCTGTGACATCACAGCTCACAGCAACCTCCAATTCCTGGGCTCAAGCGAGTCTCTTGCCTCCCCCTCTCAAGTAGCTGGGACTACAGGCACCCGCCACAATGCCCGGCCATTTTTTGGTTGTAGCCGTCATTGTTGTTTGGCAGGCCCGGGCTGGATTCGAACCCACCAGCTCAGGTGTACGTGGCTGGCACCTTAGCCTGTTGAGCCACAGGCGCCGAGCCTGTTTTTTTTTTTTTTTTTTTTTTTAGACAGAGCCTCAAGCTATCACCCTGGATAGAGTGCCTTGGCATCACAGCTCACAGTAACCTAAAATTCCTGGGCTTAAGCGATTCTCCTGCCTCAGCCTCCCAAGTAGCTGGGACTACAGGCGCCCACCACAATGGCTGGCTCATTTTCGGTTGCAGTTGTCTTTGTTGCTTAGCCGGCCAGGCTGGGTTCGAACCCGCCAGCCTCTGTGTACGTGGCTGGTGCCCTAACTACTGTGCTACAGGTGCCGAGCCAATTGCACGCTACCTTAAACAAAGATGAAGGCGAGGACAAATACATTCCTCTATGGCATATTTTTTTGTTTTGAGACAAGAGTCTCACTGTGTTGCCCTCTGTGAGTGCTGTGGTGTCTTAGTTCACAGAAACTTCAAACTCTAAAAAAAAGGAAACCTCAAATTCTTTGGCTCAAGGGATTGCCTCAGCCTTCCAAGTAGCTGGGACTACAGGCACCCACCACAATGCCTATTTTTTGTTGTTTATTTTTTTATTTTTTAGAGACAGAGTCTCACTTTGTCAACCCTCAGTAGAGTGCTATGGTGTCACAGCTCACAGTAACCTCCAGCTCCAGGGCTTAGATGATTCTTTTGCCTCAGCCTCCTGAGTAGCTGGGACTACAGGTGCCCGCCACGACGCCTGGCTATTTTTACGTTGCAGTTTGACCGGGGCTGGGTTCAAACCTGCCACCCTCAGGATATGGGGCTGGTGCCTTACTCACTGAGCCACAGGTGCTGCCCAATGCCTGGCTATTTTTTAGAGTGAAGTAGAGTGACTAGGATGAATCCACTTAGTGTTATGGGAAGGAATAATGTTAGGGGAAGGAAACACTTTTAGTGCAAAGCTCACTTTCTCTCAGATAGTCATCTAAAAGATAAATTTTTTTGTTTTTGAGACAGAGTCTTACTTTGTTACCCTTGGTAGAGTATCATGGCATCATAGCTCAGAGCAACCTCAAACTCTTGGGCTCAAGCAATTCTCTTGCCTCAGCCTCCCGAGTACTGGGACTATAGGCCCCCACCACAATGCCTGGCTCTTTTTTACAGACTAGGTCTCACACTTGCTCAGGCTGTTCTGGAACTCCTAAGCTCAGACAATCCATCTGCCTCGGCCTCCCAGAGTGCCAGCCAGCTACTTTTAGAGACTGAGTCTGGCTCTGTCTTGGGCTGGTCTCTAACTCCTAAGCTCAAGCAATCCACCTGCCTCGGCCTCCCAGAGTGTTAGGATTACAGGAGTGAGCCACTGCACCCAGCTCCTGAAACATAAAATCTTATTGTTAGTTAGTGTTAAGCAGTATGAATGTAAGCAAAAGGTGAAAAAAATTAGAATGTCTCTGAGTAGGAGTTTGAATGAGAATTTGTTTTTGGCCGGGGTTGGGTTTGAACCCGCCACCTTTGGCATATGGGACGGGTGGTGCCCGGGAATTTTTTTTTTTTAGGCAGAGTCTCACTATGTTGTGCTTGGTAGAGTGTTGTGGCATCACAGCTCACAGCAACCTCAAACTCTTGGGCTTAAGAGATTGTCTTGCCTCAGACTTCCAGGTAGCTGAGACTACACGTCTGGCACAACACTTGGCTATTTTTTTGTTGCAGTTGTCATTGTTGGTCAGCAGGCCCAGGCCAGGCTCGAACCCATTAGACTTGGTGTATGTGGCTGGCGCCCTACTCACTGAGCTATGGGCGCCACCTGGATGAGAATTCTTGTTAGTACAATAAACCCAGGTATTATCAAAACCAACTCCTTATTGTTTTCTTTTTTGAAAGTCTCACTTTCTTTTTTTTTTTTTTTCTGTAGAGACACAGTCTCACTTTATCACCCTTGGTAGAGTGCCGGGGCGTCACACAGCTCACAGCAACCTCCAACTCCTGGGCTTAGGTGATTCTCTTGCCTCAGCCTCCTGAGTAGCTGGGACTACAGGCGCCCGCCACAACGCCTGGCTATTTTTTTGTTGCTATTTGGCTGGGGCCAGGTTTGAACCCACCACCCTCGGTATGTGGGGCCGGCACCCTACTCACTGAGCCGCAGGCGCCATCCCAGAAACAGTCTCACTTTCTTGCCCCTGTAGAGTTGCTGTGGCATCACAGCTCACAGCAACCCCGATCTTTGGGGCTCAATCAATCCTCCTGTCTCAGCCTCCCAAGTAGCTGGGACTACAGGCACTTTTCTTTTTTTAAGAGACTGGGTCTCTTGTTCAGGCTGGTCTAGAACTCATGAGCTCAAGCTATCCCAAAGTGCTAGCCAAGCATAACAAATTCAAATGAGCCCAAAGGATTATATTATATGCAAACAAAACTCTCGGTTCCAGACTTTTTTTGCTAAAGTAAATCCTGGGCCAGGTAGGGTGGCTCATGCCTATAATCCTAGCACTTTGAGGGGCGGAGGTGGTGCTTAAAGCCAGTAGAACTCCAGCAAAACCCCAGGCTCTACAAAAAAACCCAACTAGCCAGCCATGGTCCTATAGTCCCAGCTACTTTGGAGGCTGAGGCAGGAAGATTACTTAAGTCTAGGAGTTAGAGGATGATCATGTCACTGTACTCTAGCCTGGGAGACAGAGCCCAAGACCCTTGTCTCAAAAACAATAGAAAAGAGCCTCTGTAAAGGCTTGGTGCCTGTAGCTCAGCAGCTAGGGTGCCAGCCACATACACTGGAGGTGGCAGGTTCGAACCCAGCCTGGGCCTGGCAAACAATGACAACTACAACCAAAAAATAGCCAGGTGTTGTGGTGGGTGCCTGGAGTCCCAGCTACTTGGGAGGCTAAGGCAAGAGAAGCACTTAAGCCCAAGGGTATGAGGTTGCTGTGATGCCAAAGCACTCTACCAGGGCGACATAGTGAGACTGTCTCAAAAACAAATACAACAAAAAAACCTCTATAAGTTGACCACCCAAGGGACTGTAACATTGTTACTATTATTGTAACAAGTTGACATGTTTCTCTCAAAGGCATGTGCTCATGCTGACTCTAAGTAGGAATATGGAAAAAGACACCTTTTTTTTTCCTTTGAGACAAAGTCTCACCATGTCGCCCCCTGTAGAGTGTTGTAGCATCACAGCTCACAGCACCTCAAACTCCTGGGCTCAAGCAATTCTCTTGCCTCAGCCTCCCAAGTAGCTGGGGACTACAGGTGCCTGCCATAACGCCCCCCCCCCCACCAGCTGGTTTTTTGTTTTTTTTTTGAGACAGAGTCTCTCACACCTTGGTAGAGTGCCATGGCGTCAGCTCACAAGTGATCCCAAACTTGGGCTTAAGCGATTCTCCCTTCTCAGCCTCCAGCAGAATTGGGCTACAGGTGCCCACCACCAGCTATTTTTGTTGTTGTTTGGCAGGCCCAGGCCAGGTTCGAACCCACCAGCCCCAGTGCATGTGGCCGGCGCCCTAACCACTGAGGAATGGGCACTGAGCCCAGGACACTCTATTAATCCAGATTTCCGTCTTAGTCATTACTTCTTCTGATGAACACAGTGTATGATGGTACAATTTAGGGTTATGATTTGGAGGTGGGTCAGATTCAAAGTCATTTAAGTGGTGATAATGTTCAAGACGTCCATCAGGTACCAGATGAGGGTGAAGATCAGGGTCACAGTTGGATCAAGGTCAAGGTTAAAACTGGGATGCAATATGGTAAGAACAAGGGTTGACATCAGGGTCAATACAAAGATTACATTCCTTTCAAGGTAAGGTATGTTAGTATCTGGATAATGATCAGTTTTAGGAAGAGGGTCCACGTCAAGGTGAAGGATCAGAGGAACACCATCATTGGAACGGCAGCCTGATTTGCACAGGTTGAGTATCACTCAGGGGTCCACAAACTACGGCCCAATCACTGGGCCCCAAGCTGGAGAGAACCTGGTCCTTTGACATAACTCCAAAGTCCAGCACAGAATACAGGACCAGAGAAGACCTAAGCCACATACCACCAGCCAGGATGGAGCTGTGACTGATCTCCCACAGTGCAACACCTGAGCTTCTAAATTAAAGGCTACTTTTAAGATATAAGGTCTGTCCCAGGAGGAGGTAAGAGGAAAGAAAGCAACAGGAACTTGAGAAGTGGAATGTAGGAAAGTGTAGCAAAGTAGAATTTTTAAGTCAGTGAGGCACATCTACACAGCCTGAACTCTCCCACTGGCTAACTCTCTACTATTTTATAAAATTGCTTCTAGGTGGCCTTCACTCAGTTCCAGCTGGGGCTCAGGTATGTTGGCCTACACAACCTGCTGCCCAATCTCCCTCTCCTACAAGCAATGCAGCTTGTATCTAAGTGTTAGCAACTAGGTCAACTAGCAGTTTGCAGATGCTTCTCTAAAGAACAATACTTTCCCCATTCAGGGTCCCCAACCCTTAACACTATGATTAAAAACAAGCCCCCCCAGGGTGGCGTCTGTGGCTCAGCGAGTAGGGCGCTGGCCCCATATACCGAAGGTGGCGGGTTCAAACCCGGACCCGGCCGAACTGCATCAAAAATTAGCTGGGCACTGTGGCGGGCTCCTGTAGTCCCAGCTACCTGGGAGGCTGAGGCAAGAGAATCGCTGAAGCCTAAGAGGTGGAGGTTGCTGTGAGCTGTGACTCCACAGCACTCTACCGAGGGCGATAGAGTGAGACTCTGTCTCTACAAAAAAAAAAAAATTAAAAAAAAAAAACAAGCCCCCCGCAACAGGGACGGACTACAGAAATGAATGTGAGAGGGCCTTTCTGCCTCAAAGCACCACATTTAGGGAGGGCCCTTGTGCTTGACACAGCATTGGCTGTAACTGGTAATGTGGTCTCCACTGAGCTGAGGCTCTAGAAGGGGGGGAAAAAAAAGACAGGGCAAAGGCAAATGATCTTTGTTCTTGTTAAATTTTATTGGCATCACGTTCATCTCTTTACAGAAGAACTCAGCCCACACCCTAGAATGTAGACTTTTGGAAAAAGGGGAAGTGCTCCATTAAGCAAGCGACAATGCAGGGCCGATCCTAGGAGGGAGCAGAACTGCTAGGGGTCCAACCAAAGAAACAGTTAATGAATGATGGGAACTGCTGGGAGACGGGTAGGGGAGAGGAGAAAAAGGTTTCTAACCTAAAGATACCACAGCCCTGAAAGGAGCGCCTTCTAGAACAAAGGTAACGATCACTAGGACAGATCCGTTAGGGTTTTTCTTTCCCTCTTATAGCAGGATGCTGATCTAATAGGGGAGTTTCAAGTGTGGAGCAGGGAAAAAAAGAAAATGAGAATTTTAATTTCTGAAGTAACAGCCATTTATCCATTGCACACAGCACTGTATTATGCAAATCAACCTTTTGGAAAATTTAGACACAGAAGGGAACTAGACAGAAATTTCCCCCTGGAGAGATGAAAAGCTTTTTGGCTCTTAAGTCTTTGATAAAAGGCGTACATAATTCTCATGTCTACTGTACAGAATACTGCCGCTAGCGGGATTTCCAATTCTGGGTTACTAACACTCGCAATCCAGACAGGGTTCAACCCTCCATCTCACACACCTGCATTACAGGACTTAAACACATAATCCAAGAATTTCTTACACTAATTTATACATTTTTAATTGGTTGCATATATTAACATGTACTATAAGATTCTTTTCTAAGAAGCATTACATAATAAATGGATACTGTAAAAAGATCTGATTAGTTAAAAGTAACAAGCATTAACAGATACATACAAAACTCAGCCTGATCAGACTGGGTATGAGCCTGTAATGAAGCATGGGGCACCAGCCTTCTCAAGGGGCAGCCTTCAAGGGGGTGGGGCTGGGAGAGGGTAAAAAGACCACAAGACCGTTAAAAAAATCAGATAACTAATTAGACACAGATTAACTGTAAACAGTTCTCTCTCTCTCTCCCCAGTGGACAAAAAGAATAAGCTTCCAATGCCGACTCCACATCAGAACGGTTTCTACAGCAAGCCTTGTGCTGCTGCCACACACAGGCTCATGTGGTGGGCGGGCGGACCCCAAGGAGCCATCACAGGCAGGAGCTGGAGTTTGCTTGTGTCAGGTCTGTGTGTGAGATGTGTGGGGTGAGACTGTGTTTGGTGGGGTTTCTTTTGGCAGCTGGAAGTGAGAGATCACTTTACGTTTTGTTTAGAAGAGGAGAGGGGCTTGTGTTGAAGGCCTAAGTGTGTTCTCGGTTTGTGAAGGACTCTGTGCTCTGCCCTTGCTGCCCCTTCAGCAACTGCAGCTTTCTGCTGAGGCCTTGGCCCGGTCGTTCTTGTCCAGTTTGATAGGTTCAGGGAACTCATTGTACAGCTCCACTTCTGTTTCCTGCACAGGGAGAGAGAAAGGCCAGTTACTCAGGGTACAGCGGGGTTCAGTCTTCCCTTCTGGCCCCTCCAGCCCAGGAGGAGGGCACTTCTGCCTGGGCACAGTGGGCAGGGAGCTGAAAATGGGGAGCTGTGTCCTGAAGGAGTGAGCAAGGAGGCAGATTTTGTCACAACCCCAGGCCATGTGAGGAGAGACGGGGACAGAAGCTGACTGGTGATTGTGATCGGATTACAGCCTGGTGGCTCTTGCACCATGTCCGCTCACAGAGGTTTTCTGTTCTACATGGTTGCCTACACTGAAATAGACTTCAACGTGGTTCTGGCTTCCCTCAGCCAGAGTGTGCTCAAGGGGACAGGGTAGAGCTGCGTGCCAGCTGCCCTCCCTGCCTGGAACACTCCTCACTCCCCAGCTCCCACTCCTCCTCATGCACCAGTGATCTAGGCTGTTTTCTTTTTCTTCCAAAGGTTCAGGCAAGAAACATAGCTGTGGATCAACTTGTACCACCATATGTGGTGAGAAATCAGAGTCAATGGGCCAGGTCATTTTGGTGAATTATCTTGTTTCCTATGAGGAACAGCCTTCTACTTCTGGATACAGGAAAACAATTTGTCACTTAAACATAGAGCATCTATGTGCTAAGAAGTGTTTCTAAGCTTTAAAGGTAAAGGAGAAACTATTTCGGGCTGTGCCTGTAACTCAGTGAGTAGGGCCGCTGGCCCATATACTGAGGGTGGTGGGTTCAAACCTTGCCCCCGGCCAAACTGCAACAAAAAAAATAGCCAGGTGTTGTGGGCGCCTGTGGTCCCAGCTACTCCGGAGGCTGAGGCAAGAGAATCAATCGCCTGGGCCCAGAAATTGGAGGTTGCTGTGAGCTGTGTGATGCCACGGCACTCTACTGAGCGTGATAAAGTGAGACTCTGTCTCTTAAAAAAAAAAAAAAAGGAGAGGCTCGGTGCCTGTGGCTCAACAGGCTAAAGCGCCAGCCACGTACACCTGAGCTGGCAGGTTCGAATCCAGCCCCGGCCCGCCAAACAACAATGACAGCTTCAACCAAAAAATGGCTGGGCGTTGTGGCGGGCGCCTGTAGTCCCAGCTACTTGGGAGGCGGAGACAGGAGACTCGCTTGAGCCCAGGAATTGGAGGTTACTGTGAGCTGTGATGCCACAGCACTCTATCCAGGGTGACAGGTTGAGGCTCTGTCTCAAAAAAAAAAGGAGAACTATTTCTATTCATTAAAACTTATCTAGGAAATATTATTCCATTCACAATAGTTACAAAAGTATAAAGCCTCTAGGAATATGTATTTTTTAAAATAGCAGCTTTATTGGCTCGGCACCTGTGGCTCAATGGGCTAAGGCGCCAGCCACATACACCTGAGCTGGTGGGTTCAAATCCAGCCCGGGTCCGCCAAACAACAATGACGGCTGCAACCAAAAAATGGCCGGGCATTGTGGCGGGCACCTGTAGTCTCAGTTACTTGGGAGGCGGAGGCAAGAGACTCGCTTGAGCCCAGGAATTGGAGGTTGCTGTAAGCTGTGATGCCACAGCACTCTATCCAGGGTGACAGCTTGAGGCTCTGTCTCAAAAAAAAAAAGACCAGCCTGATCAAGAGCAAGACCTCATCTCTCTCTATCTCTTTTTGTTTTTGACACAGAGTCTCAAGTTGTTGCCCTCGGTAGAGTGCTGTGGGGTCACAGCTCACGGTAACCTCAAACTCTTGGGCTTAAGTGATTTTCTTGCCTCAGCCTCCCAAGTAGCTGGGACTACAGGCGCCCGCCATAACACCCAGCTGTTTTTTGGTTGCAGCTGTCATTGTTGTTTAGCAGGTCCGGGCCGGGCTCGAACTCAGCAGCCTTGGTATACGTGGCCAGCACCCTACTCACTGAGCTATAGGCACCGAGTTCAGACCTCATCTTTAAAAAAAAAAAAAAAGACTGGGTTTTGTGGCAGGTGCCTGTAGTCCCAGCTACTTGGGCAGCTGAGGCAAGAGGATTGCTTGTGCCCAGGAGTTTGAGGTTGCTGTGAGCTATGTCGTCACGGCACACTACCAAGGGTGACAAAGTGAGACTCTGTCTCAAAAACAAACAAACAAAAAACAAAGAGTCACCCAGACACAAAGTTAAGGACAGGAGGCCAGGCAGAGGCTGGGTCACTGGCCAGGTATCACCCAACAGAAGCCGAGACAGCTACCAGAGACCCACCTGTTTAAGTGCGTTCCGTGCAATCGTCTGGAACGCCTGCTCCACGTTGATGGCCTCCTTGGCACTGGTCTCGAAGTAGGGAATGTTGTTTTTGCTGTAGCACCAGGCCTGTGCCCGTTTTGTGGCCACCTGGAAGAAGCAGGGCACATGTGGGCTCATAACAGCAATGGCCAGCACTGACCCCTCCTCCCCAGAAGTATCACAGCCCTGGCCTACAGGTGGCCCAGCTAAGGAAACAGACTTGGAGGAGGAGGAGACACGCCCAAGGTCAGCCTGCTGTCCATGCTTAGTGCAGCTGGGATTCCACCTCACAGACTGTCTCTGTCTATACCCTGTATCTTCTGACCTTTAGCGATACCTGAAACAGTTTTTGAAGGGAATAAAATGCCAGCCCGTAAAGAAATGAATTCTCTCTCCTCGGCCCTGAGAGGACTCTGTGTGGGAAACACCTGACAGCTTGGTCTTAGGTCTGCAGCCCCTTCTCCACTACTGCTCATGTTCTATCACCGGTGCCACACTCACAAGTGCAACTAGTCTGCAGCTTTCACCAACACCCCTGCCACCCACACATCCTCAGCTCCTTCCCAATCCCTCGCCCACTTTTAGCAGAGAGCCAAGGATGTAACCACTTAGGAAGGGGGGAAAAAGATCAATGGTCAGAAATAAACCTAGCTGTGAGTAATGACAGAGGCTCTGCTTCTGACAGGCACCCTATCTGAAACTGCACCACCACGATTCCACTCAAAGCTCAACACAAACTTCTGCACACTTAGAGACCCAGGCAGGCCCTGGAGGCACCAAAAATGAACAAATTTAATTCCCTCCTTCAAAGTACGGAAAGAGAACTGAGGTTCAGAGACAATGGCCTGAAGTCATAGCCTGCTAGGACAGTAGAGGGACTTAAACCAGGTCAGCTGGGCCCTGGTCTTCAGAGGCAGCTGGTCCGAAAGGCTGGTCCAGGGTAATAAACACACCCACCACACCTCCAGGCCACCCTGAGCTCTGCAGAAAACCCTTCTAATTCACAAGCACTGGGGAGCAGGTGTCAACGGTGACTCTCCCCACCTCCAGCACTTACTTGTCTGTTTTCGAGGTCAATCTTGTTTCCCAACACAACAAAAGGAAAGTTTTCAGGATCCCGGGGACTGGCTTGGATGAGAAACTCATCTCTCCAGCTATCCAGGGTTTTGAATGTGTTGGGGGCAGTCACATCAAATACCAGAACGCAGCAGTCTGCCCCTCTGTAGAAGGCCACACCAAGAGACTGGAACCTTTCCTGTCCGGCTGTGTCCCAGATCTATGAGAGACAAAATATTTATTCCTTGGGGGATGCTGGGCAGAGCACCAGGAAGGTGTGTGTGTTGGGTAGGGTGAGGGAGGACACCAGGAGAAACGGGCTGGATTGCAGGGCCACCCACAAAGATAAGCGACTACAAAATTCGGGAAGCAGATTTCAGCACCAGAGGCTCCAAGAACAACCCTGATAGCCAGCGTGTGTATCTGGGAGGAAGTGACATTGACTCCAATCTGTGGGGGTGCTGGAAAGTTTTTATATCTTAATCCAGAGAAGGTCACATGGGTAGATACATATGTAAAATAAAAGCTAAAATATTCTAAAACTTCCTGACAGTGACAAAGATGGAAGTGATTATTCAATGAATAGTTCAGTTAAGTCTATGCATTTTAGTGTTATGTAAAGTTTACCTAAACTAAAAAGATCAGTACATTTTACTTATATTATAACCTTGACAAAAAACCAAAACAAATAAAAACCTTAACAGAAAGAGACCAAGAGGAAGATGACACACGATGAAGGTTGAAGTGGGCACTTCCAGACCATCATCCCATCATTCTTGGCCATTTAGGGTTGAAGAACAAGGCTGGATTCCTCACTGCCCTAGATGCCTGGCAGTGGACCTGCAGAACCTGATGGAACTGATGATGGCTTAGAAATAAAGATGAAGGGGGGCGCCTGTTGCTCAGTGGTTAGGGTGTCAGCCCCATATACCAAGGGAGGCGGGTTCGAACCCAGCCCCGGCCAAAATGAAACAAAAAATAGTCAGGTGTTGTGGCGGGTGCCTGTGGTCCCAGCTACTTGGGAGGCTGAGGCAAGAGAATTGCCTAAGCCCAAGAGTTGGAGATTGCTGTGAGCTACACCACAGCACTCTAAAAAGAAGAAAGAATAAAAAAAAGGGGTGGTGCCTATAGCTCAAGGAGTAGGGCACCAGCCCCATACCTTAGAGGTGGCGGGTTTAAATCCGGCTCAGGCCAAAAACTGCAAAAAAAGAAAAAAAGAAAGAAAAATGAAATAAGGATGAAGGGTGGTGATAAAAACAAATTTAAATGCAAACCTGCCTCTGGGCAAGGTGGGGGACTAGGACTAAATGCTAGCACAGTAAGTATACAAGTTCTATCCAGTAAGACAAAGTTAGCCCCTTCCCGGCACTCCGCAGGGCAGCGTGAGCATCCTACTCAATAGAAACACGGCCCTTCCTCATAAAAATGGGCCAAGGTGCAGGGGAATCCAGAAAAACTGGGTCACACAGTAAAGAAAGTAGGAATAATTACTCCTACACAGATAAAGTAGAAAACAAAGTTTTAAAAATAGAATTTAAATCTAATATTGGAAAAATTTTTTAAAATTCCCAATAGGGATGTAACATTTTCATTATGCAAACATTTAGAAAGTAGCTAAGGGCAATACCTATGGCTCAGTGAGTAGGGCACCAGCCCCATATACCGAGGGTTGGCGGGTTCAATCCCAGCCCCAGCCACTTGGGAGGCTGAGGCAAGAGAATCCTCTAAGCCCAGGAGCTAGAGGTTGTTGTGAGCTGTGACGCCACAGCACTCTACCCAGGGTGATAAAGTGAGACTCTGTCTCTAAAAAAAAAAAAAAAAAAAAAAAAAAAAGAAGATATCTAAGCAAAAGCAAATAAATAAACAAATAAAATCCACCTGGTACCCTCCCACACAACCCCACACACCACCGCCCCCCAACAATGAGCTCACAGATGGTTCTAGTCATCCTTGTGGTGGGAGTTTTCTGGAGCTAAAATCTCCTAGCATACACCTCTTTCCACAATTGGCCATGTCCCTTTCTTGGTCCCATAAACCACCATGGTATTTTCTCCAGCAATGACGGAGAAGGGTGACACAGACCAGAGTGACCACTGTGGAATTTATTGCTGCCCAGGACACACAGAAATGAGCTCATGGCTTGGCGCCCATATCACAGTGGTTACAGTGCCAGCCACATGCACTGAGGCTGAAGAGTTCGAATCCAGCCCAGGCCTGCTAGACAACAATGACAACAACAACAACAACAACAACAACAAAATAGCCAGGCATTGTGGCAAGCATCTGTAGTCCCAGTTACCCAGGAGGCTGAGGCAAGAGAATGGCTTAAGCCCAAGGGTTTGAGGCTGCTGTGAGCTGATGTTACAGCACTCTACCAAAGGCGACATTGTGAGACTGTCTCAAAAAAAAAAAAAAAAAAAATTTCTGCCAATTTCCTCTGCTAATAAATAACTGAGCAATAAACATTAATGCAGAAGGTGCTCCCAAAATGTACATACGTTTTATTTTATTTTGTAGAGACAGAGTCTCACTTCATCGCCCTCCAGTGGAGTGCCATGGCGTCACACAGCTCACAGCAACCTCTGGCTCTTGGGCTTAGGTGATTCTCTTGCCTCAGCCTCCCGAGCAGCTGGGACTACCAGTGCCCGAAATAACATCTGGCTATTTTTTTGTTGCAGTTTGGCCAGGGCTGGCTTTGAACCTGCCACCCTAAGTATATGGGGCCGGTGCCCTACCCACTGAGCCACAGGCGCCGTCCTGTACACACATTTTAATAAAGAAAAAAACTGTATCAAAATTGTAATACTCAAGTCACATTTGACTTCTACAATTATAAGAGGTGACCAAATGTGACTTGTGTTCATCTTTATATTCTTATCTATCTACCCAAACATTCTGAGGTGACAAAAATTAACTCTGCCATTTTATTTATTTATTTTTTTTAGAGACAGAGTCTCACTTTATCAACCGAGTAGAGTGCTGTGGCGTTACAATTCACAGTAACCTCCAACTCCTGGGCTTAAGTGATTCTCTTGCCTCAGCCTCTTCAGTAGCTGGGACTGCAGGTGCCCGCCACAACACCCGGCTATTTTTTTGTTGCAGTTTGGCCGGGCCTGGGTTCGAACCTGCCACCCTCGGTATATAGGGCCAGAGCCCTACCCACTAAGATAGGCGCCACCCAATTCTACTATTTTAATATCAGGTTTTTTCCATTTTTTTTGAGACAAGAGTCTTAACCCTGTTGTCCTGGGGTAGAGTGCTGAGCCATCATAGCTTACAGCAATATCGGGCCCCTGGGTTCCAGAAATCCTCTCACTTTGGCCTCCTAGAATGCTGGAATTATAGGTGCAAACCACCACTGCCTGCTGGGCCTGAAACTTGATTTCATTATGCTTTTAAATCTGCAATTCTCTGACATTAAGCTATTGGCTATTGAGGTTTCTTCTGTGAGCCACTGCCCCTTGGCATTTTTCCTTCTTTAAGACACAGTCTAGGCTGAGTATAGTGGATCACCTTGAAATCCTAGCACTCTGCGAGGTTAGGGAGGGAGGATCCCTTGAGCTCTAAGTTCAAGACCAATTTGAACAAGAGCAAGAAATGTGTCTCTACTACAAATAGAAGAAAAATTAGCCAGGAATCATGGTGCCTATAGTTCCAGCTGCTCAGGATAATGAGGCAGGAAGAACGCTTAAGCCTTGGAGTTAGAAGTTGCTGTGAGCTAAGAAGATGGCAGTGCAAGAGCACTCCCCCCAGGGTAAGAAATGCCGTCTGGGTTACAGTGTGGTAGCATCACTGCAGCTCACTGCAATCTCAAAACTCCTGGGCTGGGCGTGGCGTCCATAGCTCAGTGGTTAGGGCGCTGGACATGTACACCAGGGCTGGCGGGTTTGAACCAGGCCAGGGCATGCTAATCAACAATGACAAGTGCAACAAAAAAATAGCTGGGTGTTATGGTGGGCACCTGTAGTCCTAGTTACCAGGGAGGCTGAGGGAAAAGAATCGCTTAAGCCCAAGAGTTTGAGGTTGCACTCTACAGAGGGCGACGAAGTGAGACTCTGTCTCAAAACAAAACAAAACGAACGAACAAACAAAAAAAAAAACTGGGCTCAAGCAATCCTCCTATCTCAGCCTCCTGAGTTGCTGAGACTACAGGCTTGGGCTACCACATCCAGTTAGTATTTTTATTTTTATTTTTATTTTTTTGAGACAGAGCCTCAAACTGTCACCCTGGGTAGAGTGCTGTGGCATCACAGCTCACAGCAACCTCCAGTTCCTGGGCTCAAGCGAGTCTCCTGCCTCCGCCTCCCAAGTAGCTGGGACTACAGGCGCCCGCCACAACGCCTGGCCATTTTTTGGTTGCAGCCGTCACTGTTGTTTGGCGGGCCCGGGCTGGATTCGAACCCGTCAGCTCAGGTGTACGTGGCTGGCGCCTTAGCCCGTTGAGCCATAGGCGCCGAGCCGAGTATTTTTATTTTTTGTAGTTACTGGATCTCACTACATTGCTTAGGCTGATCCCTAACTCCTGGCTTCAAGTGACCCCATCTCTTGGCTTCCCAAAGTGACAGGATTACAGGTGTAAGCCACTATGATTGGCTTATTATCTTTCATCTATTTTCTGTTTTTTTTTTTTTTTTTTTGAGACAGTCTCAAGTTGTTGCCCTGAGTAGAGTGCTGTAGCATCACAGCTCACAGCAACCTCCAACTCCTGGGCTTAGGCAATTCTCTTGCCTCAGCCTTGCGAGTAGCTGGGGCTACAGGTGCCCGCCACAAGGCCCGGCTATTTTTTGTTGCAGTTTGGCCATGCCGGGTTCGAACCCGCCACCCTCTCTGTATATGGGGCCGGCGCCCTACTCACTGAGCCACAGGCGCCGTCCGCAAATTTGTTTTTTTAAACTAGAGATGGGTTCTTGGCCATACTGTCCAGGCTGGCCTTAACTCCTGCCTTCAAGCAATCCATCCACCACAACCTCTCAAAGTGCTGGGATTGCAGGTGTGAGCCATCACACCCAGACAGCCAATCTTTAAGTATACAATACAGTATCATTAACTACAGCACTGGGCTGTACAGTTCTCTAGGGTTTATTTATCTCATAGAACTGAGACTCTGCATCCCACTTACTTCTATAAATATAGAAAGCATTCCGGAATTAGCAGGGAGGTTTCCCACGAGCTTTCTTGTGATGCCTTGTTTTCTTATTTTGGTTTTCTTTCACTGCAAGCTGTTAAAAATACGTGGGGATTCCTCTACATCTATTTAGAAGATGCATGCCTGCCCAGGCAGTGATTTTCATTTACTTCTAGTCTTTGGCTGCAAAAGCACAAGGGCCAGGGTTTTGCTTCCACCCCCTAGGACCGTGTCTTTTTCCACGCTTTCTACATTCCATCCGCTCAGTGTGGCCTGTGGTTCTCCAGACGGGTTTGCCCCACGCAGGGCATCACTTCACGGGCCGGTGTGGTGGTGCGCGTGGGGCTCTATTATAATGGTCTCTGACCCCGCAGGGGCTGGGACTGACTTCTGAATCCCTCAGCCTAAAGGGCTACAAAACCACATTTGGGTCCTGAAGCTCTATTTCTCCTGTTACACACAGTATCTTCGGGTGGGATGGTCCTTTACCCTAAATCCCTGAAGTCATTCCATTCCC
Organism: Perodicticus potto; assembly: GCA_963574655.1. Classification (NCBI taxonomy): domain Eukaryota; kingdom Metazoa; phylum Chordata; class Mammalia; order Primates; family Lorisidae; genus Perodicticus; species Perodicticus potto. The sequence continues at coordinate 33,550 of CAUYRH010087116.1, forward strand.
TTCTGTGGAGGCCTCGGGAGTCTCACTATTTACCTTTATAAGTTCCCTATCTTTTCTCTCTAGGTTGTGTTATGATTTTGCTTTTTGGTCTTCTGGAATTCTAAGTCTTCTTTCAGGAAACGTGTGCCACTCTTACAGTTTACTGCTTTCGTCAGCTGTGTTCATTGTGTTTATTTCAATGCTATTTTCCACTTCTTCAAGTTGAGTTTTCCATATCCTCATTTTTTATAGAGTCCTTTTCCACTACGGTTTCTATTCCTTTTTGAAACACCTCTAGTCATTGTGAACATTTCTTCTGGTAAATATTTCCTTATGTGACATGAGCTCATTTTCTCTTCCGAGGTTATAAATGTTCCTATAGAGTGGTCCCATCTTTGTTTTTGCCAGGAGTTAATAGACGCTTATGCGAAACTCTTGAAGACAAAGATTTCTGTAGCACATAGAGTATAAAGTCCACACACGGACAGGGGAATGAGATTCTGCAACAAAGAGGGAAGCCCCAAACCTACACTTCAGACACAAGCTAGTGCCACTTCCTCGGCACTAGCCGAGCACTAGCACTGGGGTTCTTCAGACACAAGCTAGTGCCACTTCCTCGGCACTAGCCGAGCACTAGCACTGGGGTTTCCGCCTGTTCTCACACCCTCCCCAGGTTCTGGGGTGTGTATGTTACGCATCAGGGGTCTCAGCTCTGGTTCTCCCACCTTTTACAGCGATAACCCCCATTCTGGGTGATTAGTAGAACTCTCTTCTCTGTTATAAACTCCCATTCCCCATGGCAGGAGCCCCTGAACTGACCACTAGCTTCATTTCTGTTGTTTCTGTAATCTGCAAATTTCCTTTTCTCTCAAGCTTGGGCTTTACTTAAACTCCAGTTACATTTTGAAGATCTCCAGGAGCCTTGAAGTGGATAGATCTATAGGTGAGTCAGGGAGGAGAGATCATATTAGCTCTATCCTAGAAGAGTCAATCAATTAAATGTAAAGAGCCCTGATGCTCTAGGAAAACGCCACAGCTCACGGTCAACACCCGTAACAACTTCCACCTTTAACACGTATCATTCCCACATTCCAGCAAGCCCTACTATCTGCCAGGTGTTCACTAGGACAACCATGGCCTAAAAATTGTATTTGCCCCTGGAGGCACATAGGAAGGGATTGCTGTGGAGGTGCAATTTCAAAAGACAGCATCTGAGCTAAAGATTGGATTTCAGGATTGTTATAGATACAAAAAAAGGGCCTTGCTGGAAGCAGGTTAAGACAGCTTTTTTAGATTAACACATAATTTGGAAGGTGTGGAAGGACAAAACAGTAATAGCTACTTCCACCATCTTTCCATGCTCTCATAATGGTGCCATTAACGGCTTGACTGATACTCTTAAGACATCACCACAGGGCTGGGCATGGTGGCGTAAGCCTGTAACCCCAGCACTCTGGGAGGCTGAGGCGGGTGGACTGAGCTCAGGAGTTCAAGACCAGCCTGAGAAGAGTGAGACCCTATCTCTAAAAAGTAGCTGGGCTTTATGGCGGGCACCTGTAGTCCCAGTTACTACAATAATGGGGTCTGAGACAAGAGAATTGCTTGTGTCCAAGAATCTGAGGTTGCTGTGAGCTATCGTGACACGGCACTCTACTGAGGGAGACAAATGAGACTGTCTTTAAAAAAAAAAAAAAAAGAAAGGCATGGGTGGCGCCTGTGGCTCAAGGAGTAGGGCGCCAGCCCCATACACTGGAGGTGGTGGGTTCAAACCGGGCAAACAAAAGGCATCAATAATGCTGACCAGAGGTGGCAATACCAGGGGTTCTCATCAGGCCAGGCTCCAGAGTCATGGTCCAGTGTCTACCTATGACCATGAAACATGGTTACACTGGCAAATTTGGAATCACTGGTGATCACAGACCTGGGAAAATTGCTGTGGACCTCACAAGAAAGTTAAACAATTGTGGAGTGATTAGCTTCAGATTTGACACGTGCAACTCACAGATCCAGAAAAGGGACAGAATAATCTGCTCGCAGCCCATCTGTTTGGTTTCACTGTACTGACTCAGCTAGCCTCACGGATCCTGAAGAAGCAAGGCAGAAAGCACACAGGAAGGAAGATCCTGGGCCTCTTTTTTTAGGGATGTAACGAATATAAATGAACAAAATGCCTCAGGAAAAAAAAAAGAATAATACCTTACAGTTGGAATGTAAAAGCTTTCAAAGAGTCATACAAAGGAATCTGTATCTTGCCCTAACCGTTGAAAGGGAAACTCTTGAAAGATTAAGGTGATACATGAAAAAACCAGATTGCGGCTCAGTGCCTGTGGCTCAAGCAGCTAAGGTGTCAGCCACATACACCTGAGCTGGTGGGTTCGAATCCAGCCTGGGCCCGCCAAACAGTGACGGCTACAACAAAAAATAGCCAGGCAGGCTCAGCACCTGTGGCTCAAGCAGCTAAGGCACCAGTCACGTACACCTGAGCTGGCGGGTTGGAATCCAGCCCGAGCCCGCCAAACAACAATGATGGTTGTAAATGAAAAAAAAGAAAAAAAAATGGCCGGCGTTGTGGCAGGCGCCTATAGTCCCAGCTACTCGGGAGGCAGAGGCAGGAGACTCGCTTGAGCCCAGGAATTGGAGGTTGCTGTGAGCTGTGATGCCAGCGCACTCTATCCAGGGTGACAGCTTGAGGCTCTGTCTCAAAAAAAAAAAAAAAAAGCAGGAAAATAAACTACTTTAATATTAGAATGCTATAAGAATCTAGGTGAGGCTTGGTGTCCGTAGCACAGTGGTTATGGCGCCAGCCACATACACTGAAGGTGGCGGGTCCAAACCCGGCCCAGGCCAGCTAACCAACATTGACAACTGTAACAAAAAAATAGTCGGGTGTTGGGTGGTGCCTACGGCTCAAGGAGTAGGGCGCCAACCCCATATACTGGAGGTGGTGGTTTCAAACCTGCCCCAGCCAAAAACTGCAAAAAAATAGCTTGGTGTTGAGACAGGCACCTGTAGTCCCAGTTACTTGGGAGGCTGAGGCAAAAGAATTGCTTGAGCCCAAGAGTTTGAGGTTGCTGTGTGCTATGATGCCATGGAATTAAACCAAAGGCAACTGATTGAGACTGTCTCAAAAAAAAAAAAAAAAAGTAAAGTATCGTTAAGTATTACTTTACACAGAAATATTTCATTCTAATAATTTCTTTCAAGAATGTAGGTCTTATTTCCCTAATTAAACTGAAAAGATCTTATGTATAGGAAGTCTTTTTATTCCCTCATGCCACTTACACTTGTGTTTAGAGGACATGTAATAAATACTTTGATTTATTGCTAAAAGGAAACTGAGAAGAGTAGGAGAAAAAATACTGTGCCTTGGACTATTTAACCAGTTTAACAAATCACCATTATTTTTATGAGATTTTCAGCAGGAAGAATATACTTGGATGATTCTCATAGGAGCTCAAGCAAGTAGCTCTCTTCAACTCTACAACTTACGATTGTTTCCAACATTGAGAGCAAAATTATTAATAACATTACTGTTGTGATAACCTAGCTCATAACAAGAGCCCTTGCCTAACAACAATGCTTAGGAACTTTGTGGGGAATGAACAGGTACCTACGTTGGCTTTATTTATATCAGCTGAGAGTGAAGGGAAGTCAGCAGGGGGCGTTAGGGAAAGCTTTTCTTTATGTATTAAAAGGAAAGGGCTCAGTGACATTGCCTTCCCTGAATGGTGCTGGTGTGATGCGGTCCTGCCTGGAGCTCCAGCAGCTTGACTGTTTCCAGGAGGCTGCAGTAGCGTAAAGACTGCAAGCTAGTGAGTGAGCTGAAGATGGCTGAGCACGAGGGTGTGAACAGCCCAGGTCCTCCGTGACTTCACTGTGCTGCTTGCTGCCTCTGGGCTTCTCCTTAAATTATTTGAACCAGTGTTTGTCAGATCCCCCATAATTTGCAGGAAAAGGAATTTCTTACTGAAATGATCAACCAGTACTCCAAATCTAGCTCTTATTAAATCTTTAATGAGTATTTGTTTAATGAGCGCTGCTTACCTCAAAGGGGGTAGGCAGTCAAGGGGCCAAACTAAATATTTTGATTTATCGATTATCTCTGCTTATTGATTATCATCACTTGTTTCTCACAGGACTTGCATACAAACCTTAGAATTAGTTTTTCTTTTTTTAATTCTGAAAACATCAGGCCTTTATTTTTGTGGAGCTAGCTTTAGATTTATAGATTAATTTAAGGAAATTAATGACTTTATGAAGGTAAGTCTTGTCTAAGACAAAGTAGACTTTCCTTTTCGATCAAGTGTTCTGTCTTTAAGGCATAACATTTTTTTTGTTAGCTGCAAATAAATGAACACCAGGGTGTTTAGAAAAAGGTCTGCTTCAGGCACACTTTAAAAATTTTTTTCTCAGAAGCGTTTCATTTTTCTTGAAAATTATTCCAAAGTTATACAACCTTTGAAAATATTGCATATCACATCTGACATTATATTTTAAAGATGATTATAAATTAGGATTACTTTGCTTTCATTTTTTTTCTCTTTGCACGCCTTCTCCTTCTCTTTCTTTCTTCATCTCCTCCCCTTCTTCCTCCTCCTCTCTGCCTACTTTTCCTCTTCTTTTCCTCCTTTTTCCTCCTCTTTCCTTCTTCTTCCTTTTCTTTCTTTCTTTCTTTAATTTTCTCCCTAAGGGTATTAGCTGGAAGTTAGAAGCTGGTCATTCTTTTGGCCAATCTATATTGCTATGAAGGTTGATGCTGAACTTTGTAAGTATACCTATAAATAACCAGAAAATGTCAACCTTTTGTTATTTTATGAATAATTCTTTTCTTTTTTTTTTTCCTTATTGTTGGGGATTCATTGAGGGTACAAAGAACCGGGTTACACTGATTGCATTTGTTAGGTAAATTCCCTCTTATAATTGTGTCCCACTTCCAAATGGTGTGTTACACACTGTGACTCCCCCACCGCCTCCCTCCTTCCCTCTCTCTGCTCTTCCCTTCCATCACCCCTCCCTCCTTATTTTATGAATAATTTTTATCTAAAATGGATATTAAATCTTACCAAATGTTGTTTCATCAATGATGGCCGTTATGTATCAATATGGGCCCAGGCCTCATTCAGGTCTCTCTGTGCTCAGATAACTCTGGTTTTAACTCTGTGTGATTGGGTGGAACTATTTCAATTGGGGGGATGTTCAGGAATAAAACCGCTGTTATAGGTCAGAAATTTACTCTTGACAGATTTTGTTTATCTTGTATAATATCCATTACCATGCTTTTAAAATAGAAGGCTTAGTTTAATTTAATTTTTTGGCAGAAAGTGGAGAAGTTACTATAAAAATATCTGACTGGGAAGATTAGTAATCAGATCATCCTATGTAACAGATATTAGGCACTTTATCATTTGTTTCTTCTGAAATGTTAGACTAAATACTTGCAAAGCTCCTTTAGTCCCATCTAGCATTCTGTGATGCTACTTTGATAATCAAATTTCATCTCTTCCCTTCACAGAGAAGGAAACTAGAGGACGTCCTAGAGAATCCACATCTGTGAAGACCAGATACGGTATTTAATTAGAAGCAGAACCAAACTGTGAAATTCAGGACACTTAATTCGCCTGCATGTTTTGAGGTTTCTCAGAATGTGTCTTAGAGCTGGACTTCTAAGTTAAGACTCCAGAAACAGTAAAGACTTGGCAGAACTTTTCACCATAGCACACCAGCAATAAACTAAATTGTCAGTTCCCCTATTTTATGACATAGATATTCTACCATGTATAATTTTAAAGCCATTTTAATTTAAGGAATTACATATATATATATCACTATCCTTTCAAATTTTTCACATTATATAAATTTTTATTATATAATTTGATTGCTATGTTACCAAATGGGTCAAGGAAATCTTCAATTAATACCTAGCTTTGCTTACTAACATTTTGTGCACCACACATATTCTTTTTACATTTGTAAATTGGATAATTAGTGTTCATAAAACCTAACGATAGGAAAGTCAAGATTTTTTTTTTTTTCCAACTTGCCTGATGACACTGTCAATGGAGGCATAACCATTCTTGGTACAGTTTGCTTCAGTATGATCCAGGTTGGAAATGGAGGCACAGAACTTTAGAGTGACTTTTTCCATCCAGTTTTTCCTTTACATTTTCACAAAAATCCCTTACTCTTCCTGATTTTTAGCTGGATACTTCTTCTCTTTAGTTCTATCACAAAAAGCACTGTGTATTTGCATACTCAAGTCAGCATTTCCAGCACCTGCTTGAGAGATGAGGACAATAAAAAAAGGATGGGCTAAGGAGCCATGTTTCCACTCCAGAAATATTCTGTGGAATTTATTGCTTTTCAAGTGTGTGGATTGTGGCTATTCTATATATCTGTACATATATATACAGATATATATCTTTACTAAAAATGGATCTGGCCCATAAAAGTTATAGGGAAAAGCACTATTTCTTGACAGCTCTGACATTGTGTCTTTAATTTCAATAACAGTCCTATCCTAGCTTATTTACTTAGTAACTTGTACATTCAGTAAGTACTGACCATCTCTGTTCACCTATTCTAGGCAATGGGGATATGATGGCAGGAAAAAAAATCCTGCTTTCATGACTTCACATTTTAGTTGAAGAAGACAGAGAATGTATAAATAAAGTAGGGAAATGAATATTTTGTCGTCTAGCAATAAGTGCTTTTGGAGAAAAGCAAACAGGAAGGGAAGCGATTACAGCACTGAAAAGAGGGGTGGGAAGGCCTTGGGGAGGTGCCTTGTACAAAAGCCATGAGGAAGACAGCTTTTCATCTCTCTCAGGGAAGAGGGTTATGTGTAGTTGAATGAAGAAGCAAAACATAAACGTTTCTCTAAAACTTTAGGCTGATTCACTGTGATCGGTATGCCTTTGAGATGATTCCCAGACTGTTTGAAGTTAGTTTCCTTCCCTCCAAGAGAATTACTCAAGGGAGTGAGAGCATATATATTCCTGGCACTCAGGACACCAAAAACCATCGATGTAATTTTCATCTGTGACATTTCCAGAGAGAGTAATTTGGCACAATTTAACATTTAAGAAACAGTAGTTAGTAGTAAATGTTTCTCCAGGGTTTTTACACTCCGCTGTCTTCATTTCATACAGATTAGAAATTCATTTTGATGGTCTATTGGTCTGAGACAGTGAATCACAACCCAAATCTCAGCCCCTCTCCATCAAAAGAAGAGATTATTCTGTTTCTGGTGCCCAGGGATTGTTAAAAATTTGAGACTAATTTATAAGTTACCCTAAATACATATGACCAATGAAGGATTAAGTTGTCCATTCTGTCACCTTATTTATTTCTTCAGGAAACAGTGAAATCTTATTTCATTTTGAAACTTATCATTTGAAACTTTACAATAGAAGATACTACATGTTAGCCTAAGTGTATTTCCTACCCTGAAAAAGATCTTCAATGAATGATGAACTTTTGCAGACTCTGAGGTTCTGCAGATTCCTCCTCTGTGCTCCCAGAAGAACTGCAATACCTAAAAACATTAATGGAAGAAAAGTATGTGAAGGTTAAATCCAGAAAGAGATCAGCCCTATGCAGTGTTTCCCTTGAAAACTACAGAAAGACTGAACTGATTCGATGTAGGTGGAGAGGGCCTGAAGGCCATACATGAATTTTTATTTATTTTTTAGTAATTAGCACACTTTTTATTAAAGCACAACATGAACATGGAACAGTGCAAAATTAATAATTGCATACCTTGACGAATTTTCAAAACTCTACATATCCACCATAAATGAGTTTTTAAACTCATGAGAGTTGCTTTAATCTTCTTTATCAAATAATTAGAACGTATTACCATCTAGAAGTTTCTGCTTATGCCTAATCACTGTAGGCCCTGTCTTCTTAAATGAAAAGCAACCTCAAAGATTTTGGTTAGAGGGGGCACCCAAGGAATGTTTGCCATCACTTTTTTCACTTCACTGGCAAATGAAAATGAGGTCCCCTATTTGCTTCCTATGGAAATTTAAGCATTCTACTAACTTGGATACTTTCTATTAATTATTTACTGCTTTTCAACATGAGCGAAGTGCCTGGAGTCACAAGTCTGGCTTTGGTTTTTTGGAGATGACTTTTTAAGGATGGTGTTATTCACGTTAAAATTTGTCTAAGGTCTTACAGCGCTAGTGATGGTAGGGAAATTGAGCAAGCCAATTGCTGGTCTTAATGCCCTTCCAGTGAAATGGTGAGTGGAGATGGGAGTTTGTTGACTTCATTCCAAAGACTTGACATAGACAGAAAGCTATGGATGTTCAATGGAGTGAAAGGCTGCAGTGACAATTGGTTTGGAAAAGACGTTGGAGACATATATTAAAGAACTACCTGGGTTTGCATCTTGGCTCTGTTCACTGTGTGATTTAGGGCAAATTTCTTAATCTCTCTGAGCCTCATTATTTCTTTTGTAAAGCAAGCACACGCTTTCCTAACTTGCAGTGAGGCTATAGGCCCTCAAGAGATTGCATATAAGAAAGCACCTGGCATTTTGTCTGGGTTAAGGTGGGCGATATTTGAATTAAGAAAGGTTGAGGGAGGCAGCTCACAAGCTTGACGTTAGAATGCCTAGTGATTGGAATTACAAGATCTGAGTTAAGACTGGGCTTTGTGACTAGTTAGCTGGGTGCCAAGGAAAATTCAGCGTGGGAAGGACTTTGTGTGTTGTTGAAATGTTACATCAGGTGGTAAAACGCCCTGCCTTGATTCTCTGTGGTGTGAAGTTAAGGTTTGATCATAAATATGAAAACTCTTGAGAAGGCAAATATCAGGCCCATAAGTCAAGAATACTACCATGTAGAGGGAAACTTGAAATTTGCATTTGGCAGGTGTGTCTTGGGGAATCTCTGAGAAAAAAATGTTCTCTGAAAAACTTGAGAGGACCTGTGAAAATTTTACCTCGTTGCCTTTCTAAAGACTTTCTTTACCTTCTCTTCTTCAACCCTCAGATGGGGCACCAATTTGAACTTCTATTTCTTCTTTGCCAGATGTAGTACTTTTGGTGTTCTTTATTGCCCTTTTTTTTGTAATTATGTGAGAAATGTATTCATACAATTTTCACTAAGTAGAATTTCAAGCTATTCTTCCTGTGGAGAGAATTTTATGTATAATACAGGGAGGAAGTAGAGGGAGGAGGGAGAAGCAAAGGAGAGAGATAGAATGGGGGAGCGGGAGACAGATGGGTTTTTATCATCAGAGAAAGTAAATTAACAAAATTATTGGGCTAAACATTGATTCCTTTTAGAAAGCACATTCAAGTTTTGAAGATCTATGTTCTCTATCAGAGAAAAAACTAACAACTTTGAGAAAAAGGTAGAGTACCCTGATGAAGGAACAGAAAGCTGAGGAGTGGAGAGCTGGGATCTGAAGATAGCTCTCTCCATTGACAAGGCTGGCTTATGGCCTGCCAAGACACCAGACTGCCTCCCTTGGCCTTGGCACTTCACAGATGCTATTCTATAAGTACGTACATGAAGAAGGTTACTTGTTTGGTGCCTTTTAACTTACCCTCCTCCTGGCACTTTAACTTGAATCCTGTCTTTCAGAGAAGTGTTATCTGTTATTCACAGATGTAGGGAAGGGCAAACATAACCAATCTTCATTTTGTAGTTTAGGTAACTCTCCCACTCCTATCATATAGAGTTTTGTTCAAACTTGTAGAGAGAGAAGAATTGAGTTCATAGATATTTTTATAATGATCATTAAAAACAAAGCAGTGGTGTTCAAAACCAATGGTTACTTTAGTTACCTACCACCTGCCTCCATCGTGAGGATTTTCCTTCTCTTTTCAGACTGAATTCCTCTGTTGCCAGACCAAGGAGTTGGTCCTCTGGGCCCCTAAGGGTCAACAGAGAAGAGAATGAAAGGTCAATGATTTCACTTTTATTTACAGAAAAGCCAGCAATTCTGGAGAACAGTGAAGATGTCTCCTTAAAGAGCTGTTCTGGCCTCCTGTTTCTCTTTGTTATTTTTCATTGTCACAGTAAAAGTAAATATCAGCAATGTTATTACTCATTATAATATACTTTATACAGATTCTTTCTCATAGGTCACAAAGTCACTATCTTTCTATCTTAAAGTGGTTAAATCTTCAAAGCATTTTTATTCTAGACTAAATGTATAGTTACTCAACACTTCACTGGGTGCACAGAGTGTCCTGGGTTCTTGACTGGAACCTTGGAGCCCAGTTCTTCAACTTATCTATGACAGCAGCCTTGGAAGTGAATAAACAATCTCTAGATGTTGCCACGTGGGCTCAGCGACCTTGTTAGGGCCTGACCAGCAGCGTCCTGCATGAAATGACTGTCCAGGTTGACAGTGGCTGGTCGCACCTTCCTTGGTGCTTTGTTCTTCTTCAATAACAAAAAACACATTTTTCTTGTCTTCCTTTCTCAGGAGGGTATAGTTTCCATCAACACTGTAAATTCCACACTAGATCATAACTCTCTGTATCCTTTATTTGTAATATCTTAAAGATGGGAGATAATCCAAGTATTTATTAGCCTAATTAAATTATATATGCAGTATTTTCATATGTGTTTCAGAGGAATTTAATTTTAACCACACTCAGGGTTGTTTTTTGTCAGATGATACATAGATAATAAGGAACATTAAAACACTTGCACTGGTGATGGAGAGGCAGAAGGAAGGAATTTAGTTCTGGGCTGCTGGGGGAGGGGGGATTTGGAAAGGCTTTAGAGGGGCTCTCAAAGTACATTTTCAAGCTCCTAATGTGCTCAATGTATTTTGGATATTTGGAATAGGGAAGTGTAGATAAATCAAAGCATTTTTACATGGTCTTTAACAGCGCAATTGATAATTTAATAGAAATGAATTTCTGAGTTTTACTTCCTTCTCTGCTGAGGACACAGAATAGTTGCTAGAATTTATTTCTGTGGGAAAATGGGTACTTATGTTCTACATGTGACATGACAAGCTAAATTATCACGTTAGCGATGCAACATCGTCTTTTCTTTCTTCTATTTTTATTGTTTTGCAATCTTAGTCTGGCTTCACTGACAAGGTCCAGAATGACTTTGTCTCTAGTCACAACTTGGACTCATGTGCTTCAGTTAATAAAAAAAGATGTCTTCAAAGAGCATAAAGGTCTTAAATACCAAAGCATTTAGATAGTGAGGGCTGGTCCTAACAAGGGAATTGAAGAACATATGGCAAAAAGCTGTGCTTTTTGCACAAACTCTTTGTAGAACTGCTCAGGAGAAATTGAGAGGTGAATCCAATAGGCTTGAAGATGTCCCAAGCCCTTCACTCCAGGCAGCCCAGATGGGCTCTGACTCTCCTTTCCATCTCCTGATGCCCCTGGCACCATTACCACCAGTGTCTTTTGGTATCAGAAACAGATCCGACAAATACCTTTACTCTGAAGTATCCCTGTTAGGTCATGATGTATAAACACCATTAGAGATTTTAAAATAAATAAGCCCACAAAAGTTTTAAACCAACAAATAAACAGGATTATAGAATGTGGGGAGTAAAATACAGCTCCTGAGAAAGGAGCTGTTTGAGGAAGAATTTGGAAAGTGTCAGGTCTTTCTATCAAAGCCTGCTCTGACTCTGGAAGATGATAATCTGATTGTCTCCGAAGGAAGCACGTAGATAACTCAGAAGAAAATCAAGAGGGCATCACGTCCATGCGGAAAACTTCTCCACATGGAGAGGGCATTGACTCCAGCTGTTTAAGTTTTGCCGTTCTTTTTGATTTATTATGATTTTCCTTCCTAGTGAGTTATAGAATATTTAGAAATTGGTTAAGAGGTCCAAACATTCAGTTAGATAGGAGGAATAAATTCTAGTATTTGATGGAACAGTAGAGAAATTATAGTTAATGATTTATTGTATATTTCAAAATGGCTAGAGGACTTGTAATGTTCCCAAGCACAAAGGAAAGATAAACGTTTGACCCAAGTGCCCATGAACCCATACTTAATAAACTGTGGTGTATGTGTGCCGTAGAATACTATTAAGCCATAAAAAAGATAGAGCACCTTTCGTATTAAGCTGGATACAGCTGGAGAGCATTCTCTTTAGTGAAGTGTGACAAGAATGGAATACGAAGTATCCAATGTACTCAATGCTAATAGATAGTAGATGAACTAATGCATACCCGTTAAGAGAAAAACTCCATTTAATTCAAGCTGGTGGAGAGGGGAGGAGGGAGGGGATATGTGCTCCCCCTAATGGGAACCTTGTAAAGGTGCAGGGCAGAGCTCCTGGGTGCAGGACACAACTCTCTTCTGTACCCTCATATTAACCTGAAATAGTAAAAGAAAAAATGATTAATGTTTGAGATGATGGATATACCAATTGTCCTGATTTGATCATTAAACGTTGTAAAAGATCACATGTGTTAGCACAACTTCATCTCCCTCTCCCCACTGAAATGTTCAAACTTATGGCCTGCCCCCTACGGCTCTTTGCACCAGAGCCATAACACCTTATTGGCTGTTCTACCATCCCAACACCTCCCCTAACCGCGTCTATATAAGGTGCCCTTGTCTCTCTTTTCTCTCCCTGTGTCTCGTGACTCTGTCTCATATCTCTCTCTCTCCCCCCTCCTCCTCTCAACCTTCTCTCCTCTTTTCGCCCATTTCTCTCTCTCTATCCCCTCCTCCTTAATGCTGCTCTGTAGCTTCCCCCGCCATAAAGACTTTTCGTACAAGCCTTGGTGTTCTGTGAGGTTTCTGCTGGTCAAGTGCCCCCCTTTCATCTGGTGTCAGAAGTGGGATCTAATTAGGGAATGCTCCAAGTTCCTGAGAGCTCCCTATCTTCTTCTCGCACTCCCAGTACTCATCACCATATTGGCTTGTGTCCATCTGCCAAGGCGCCATAACCAGCACTCAACACCACCTCTTCTGAACTCAGTAAGTACTCCTATAGGAGTGAGTTTTCACTAATTGTAGGCCAGGTTGCTTACATTCCTGGAGATTCACCCATTTCTCGAGGCTTGAGTTCCCAATTTTCCTTAACCTTGCATGGCCTAGCTCAGTGCTTCCACGCCTCCCACGAAAATTCCTGACACCAGGTCTCAAGCTCTCCTTGGCCCCAAGGGTCTGACACTACTTTAGGATAGTGACGGCTGTCCTAAATTGTGTCCTCGTTTTTTCTCAGCCAGCAACAAAGCAGGGAAGACGTTCCCCCTTTGTCCTGGTCCTTGCTTGATTCTGCTCAGGCTTTATTTCCACGACGAATCGCCATGGGTGCAAGCTATTCTATCCCACATAACTCCCCCTTAAGGTACTTATTACACCACCTGGTAAAATTAGAATTAAATTAAAAAAAAACCAAAAGAATTAATTAAACTCTCTACCCAGGTTTGGCCAGTTTACAAGCTAAATAACCATCAAAGTATCTAGCCAAGCTATAGCTCATTTGATTTTCTTTAATCCAAAACTTATATAACTGTTGTAAGCACCTTGGCAAATGGAGCAAGGTCCCCTACATTCAGACCTTCTCCTATCTTAAAACCAAGCCTAATTTGTGTTCAGGTAATTCCAAAATTCTTGTAACAAAGAACTCTTTCTACCCTCAATCTCCCTAAACAAAACCTATTCAAACCCTCCCACCATATTCGGCTCCTCCCTCAACCACACAATTGCCTCCACCCTCTGTCCCTCCTACTTCCCCAGCAACCAATCTAAACTCATCTTCTAACTCCCCCCACCCCCAACTGGCCCTCAGAGTTCTTCCTGTTGTCTCTCAGTCCACTTCCAACTGTTCCAAGAAACACTTCCGGACCTCTTTACCCCCTTCTTCCTCCAGCTCCTCCATATAATTCTACAGTAACTTCCACTACTTATCCTTAACTTCCCTCCAGTCCCCTCACCCAATCCCATTCCCATTGGTTTCCAAAATTAAAAAAAACCTTCAACTCTCTTTCACTTCCTACCCATGCTCCACGAAGTAACTGATGCAATTTCTTTTCTTTTCTTTT
>CAUYRH010087117.1:0-16952 GCA_963574655.1 Perodicticus potto
AGGCGCCTATAGTCCTAGCTACTTGGGAGGCTGAGGCAAGAGAATTGCTTAAGCCCAAGACCTTGAGGTTACTGTGAGCTATGACACTATGGTACTCTACCCAGAGCGACATATTGAGTCTCTGTCTCAAAACAAAACAAAAAAAACCCAGGTACACTGAAAAAGAAACAAAGAGGAAATAAAGGGAAATAAAGTCAATGTGAATAATAAAAGAAAACTTCACAAAAAATATCTAAATTTAGAAGATACTGCATCTATGCTATAGTAACAGGAGACTTTTTAAAATAAAGAACAGAAAATAGTATTTTTAGAAATTATTAACCATGTTAAAAATAAAATCCAAAGACTGTTTGGAAGATGGAGGCAGTCTCCCAAAAAGCAGAACAAAAGGATAACTGGGAGGGGAAAGGTAAGGGAATTGGAGGACTGGTCTAGAATGTCCAATATATGAATCATAGGAGATCCAGAAAGAAGAACAGAGTCAATGGAAGGAGAGTATTGTCAATGAAAGGAATCAAAAGCATTTTGGAACAGAATGACTTGACTTTCTAGATGAAAGGGGCCTGCAGAGTACCTAGCACAGAAAATGAAAATAGGCCACACCAAAGAATATCATGAAACTTCAGAAAATCAAAGAGAGGCATTAAGGCTCCAGTAAAGAGGGAAAAAGAGTGCATGGAAAGTTAATCAGAACGGTAGCAGACTTTACTGAAAACTAGAACATAATGGATCAATGCCTTCTGAGATCTGGAGGCAATAATTCACCTAGAGTTTTATATCCAGATAAACTATCAGTCAAGTGTGAGATTAGAGTACACTTTTAGACATAACAGTTTCTCTAAAATATATACTCCAGCCTTCCTCTGGAAGCTATTAAAAGATGTATCCATCAAAACAAGATGATTATCCAAAAGAGAGAAAGTTGTGGGACCCAGGAAAGGTGCAGGAATTTACCTGGAACTTGCTTTTGCTTTCCTCCAAGATGGCAGCTACCCAAGAGGTCTAGAAAGGATCCAGTCCATATATTTGGAAAGGAGGATTGAGAGTTTGAGGAAAGATTTTGCCAAGAAATAACAAACACATGCCCTATCTTTGATTTTTTTTTTTATTATATGACATATCTGAATGTACTGAGAAATGATCCATGATTTTACCTATGAGGTTAGAAATAGATTAGATGTAAGTACTATGTATAGGAAACTGAGTAAGCAGTCACAAGAAAAAAAAAACTCAAAATTTTCCCTGAAAATTATTCAGTCCAGAAAGAATAAATTGTACAAACAAGAAATAGTATGCACTGATAGTTGTGACAATATTTGCATAATTACAACAGTGACTATTACTATGATCAAAGCTGTGTTGAGGAGATAAGAAGACAGAATTATGGAGCTGGTGAGGGGGATGGAAGAAAGGTAAGCCTTCATGGCCCATGGTGGGAAGTCATTGTGTAGACACATACATCAACCAGAACAGTCAGAACTTTTAAAACACAGGCTGCTGGACCCCAAATCAAATAAGAGTTTGATTTGTATATCTGGATTTGGGCCCAAGAATTTGCATTTCTAACAAATTCTAGAGACCATATTTTGAGAACCAGGGTTACAAAGGATGAAGGAAAATACCAGGAAAAAAAAAAAAAGTTGAAATTGTTGGATTCTGTGTAGTAGGAATGGAGAGTGATAGTGCAGGTACTACTACGTCATTTATAAATTTTGTCAGTGCTTTGACATTTTAGAGTCACTTCCTTTGTATACTTTGATACTGTTTTAAGTTTTTATGAAACCAATTTAGATGTCATTACATCCTTGCATCTAAGCTCATGTGGTTTGCCTACAGCAGAGACTTATAGACCCTCATGCAAAGCCTATTGTCTTTATTTTTCACAGATCGCTGTCAAAGTAGATTAACTGGTGTAGGAATTAGACAGCTATCTGAAACTATGTGAAGAAGTGTGGAGCAGTCTGCTCCCCTTGGTTATCTTCTGAGCATGTTGTTCTCGTGATCAGGATAGCAGGATAGTACTATTGATATCCATACTAACCCTGACTCATTAAGAAATGGTTAAATTTGTATTTGACATATTTTATTCAAGGAAGTAGGGAAATTGTACTGTTATTATATTTTATTTCAATGAAATAACCATGTTATCTAGAAAATTCAGTGGAATATATCATTGCTGGTTAAGTGTTGCAGTATATTCGCTGAGATCAGTAACTATAATCTACTCTCAACATGCTCCATGTCTTACTAGTGGACTCATGAATGTCCTTCCTCCAACCCCATCCCCAGTGGTTCCACTGAGTAACCTATTCTCTCTCTCTCTCAGCTCTGTACCTACTTCAGCCGAAGAAGCTGTCTTGAAGCGGAAGTGTTTACTGACCACTGAGCTATAGGGCTGCCATGCCCCAACTGTAACTGGAATGCCCACTGCTCTCCAGCAGTCCGTCCTGGGATCCATTTCCACTGGAATGTGTTGGTTTGGGGAGCTTGTCCTTTACTTGTAGGTAAAAAAGCTCTACCTAGATTGACTTAAACTCCATGAAAAAAAAAGAGCTGCATTTTCCGTCCAACTGGAAGCGTTTAATCACAGCACACACTTGTCCAAATGAGGATATATGGTCTTTAACTTTATAATTTTATTGAAGTTGCAAATTTCTGAAACAAGGAATTCCTTTCCCTTAGACTTCGTCTTCAGACTCTTGGCTCCACCTAGTGGTTATAATTCAACTAACAACTTGATAATGAACAGTTCCTGGTAGTCAGCAGCTTTTTAAATTGCCATTTCCCTCTCTAGTGCCAGGGTAGCCGTCCTTGATCCGAGTGCCTGTTAGAGAAACTGCACTTTACCATACATTATCTGAAAATCAGGAACTTAGGAAATTGATGTGGACACAGTAGTAGACTTAGGGCCAGCTTTTTTACCATTATTACAGTACTGAAGAAAAGTTTTTAAATATCTCCCATACTTTTGATTTCTTATTAGACTGGCTATCTTAATATTCCAAATTTATATCAAGATAAATCCTGAGAAGAAGAACTGAGAAATCAGTTGCTTGTCATTTTTTTTCAGCCTACCTTCCTACGGGAAGTGCTCACTTGTGCACTGCGCACCTATTCTGTAACTTTTCAGTCTGGAAGGGGATGGGGGTAACTGTTCCAGAGACCCTGAGGCGTTTACCCCAGGCATCTGCACTTCTTCCTCAACCAGGTAGGGAATACAGGCCACTGTAGACTCAGGCAATAAAGGCCTAGTGCTGTAGTACTCCACATCAGGGCCTGTTTAGACATAGGCTTCATTTCCTTTCAATATAAGGTGAATAAACTTAGAGCTTTCAAGCTGGAAAAAAAATTGAAACAAAACAAAAACACCAGGACAGAGATAGGGAATAAGAGAGTGGGAGGAGGGGGGGTGAAGGAATTTTTCTTGAATACCTACCATGTATGAAACTGTATACAGTATAGCATACTGAAAGAACTTGCCTTGTATTAGGATTTTGTTTAGGGTTCTTTAGGATTTCTCCATCTCTTTTGGCATGTACAAAAAAATTCTGAATGTTAAAGTAGTATATTTCATCATAGAAAAATAGAGAAAAGTATTAAAATATCCACTTTAAATTCCAATACTCAGAAATAACAATTTAGCTTTAAAACTTTAGGATGAATAAGGTAAAATCAATTGCTGTGGGGGGAATGAGGATAACCTGGAAACCATGCTGGTAAAGTCTCTGACGATCCCTTGTTATCTAGGACTGGCTAAACTATAACTCCTAGAATTTGATTTCTAGTTTTCTTGTGATATGTATGTAATTGAGCATTAATTTGTGTTGCTCAGCATAAAAGAACATCCAGTTTTATAATCTTTAAAACTCTATGGTTGGACTGTTTTGGTCTCCCATATAGCATAAACTCATGCTCAGGCAAACACTAGTGTCTGACAGGAAAGCTCAGGAATTTTTTAATTTTGCACTGTTTCCCAGGGAACTGTAGAGATTGGAAACCACTTTTGCACAAACCATTTTTACTGAAGGAAAGAAAGTTGACACTCTTGCTGGCTGCCTCCGCTTAGCTACTGTGCTAAGCTTGTGAATTTCATTGGCAGAGTTCTTGCCAGTTCTTAATTGTAGAACACATTTTTCTCACAGTTGTAAGTGACACCTAGAACCAGGGACTTGAGCCAGAACATGTTGCACTGGGCATCAAATTTCAGTGTCTTAACAACCCTAGGTGTCCTTCAAGATTAAAGTTGTGCTGCCAACCACAGAGCAGCTAAGGTATTATGGCTTGGAATGCCTAAATTTCCCATCTAGTTTAGGAGGTAGCACCATCCTTACTTTACATCTTTAAGAATTTAGGAATTAAGCAATTAAGAATATTCTACACCCACCCTTTATGTTTTCAGATACACCTATATTGTTGTCCATTAGAATATAAATAGGGACTTGGTTAAAATTCATTCGAATCTCAAGCTAGAAGTGAATTTTGTCCCTTGTCTTGATAGAAAATGGTAAACAATGGTTAACAATTGAGTGCTAATTTGTCCTGATGGATTAGATACCTATCAAATGTAAGCTTCAGGTCATAACCTGCTGCTGGTGCATGCACAGAGCTATGGTAACAGCTCATCCTGTCTGCTCCCTGAGAGCACTGGTGGTGGGGAGGGGCAGGGCTCAGGAAGTCTGTGAATGTGGCAGGTAGGGAGGGGAGATGACTGAGAAGAGAAGCATGTGTGAACCAGTCGAGGATGCTGGCAGAGAGGTTGGAGATGACTCTGGGTAAGAAGACAGGCTGGTGACATTGGGGCAGAAGTGGGGGGAGGGGTAGCCGGGGCACTTCCTGAATCGTGCACTTCCCTGGGAGCACTGGGCATGGTGCTGCTTGCCCTGAGGGAGCAGGCACCCCAGGAGAGGAACCCCAAATCAGTCCATTTTTATAGCCCTAGTGGGGGCTAAGGGAATTGGCCTGGTAGTTTAGAATAAGACATGTGATGTTTTCAGTTATCTGCCCAAGACCGTGCCTCAGAACTTAAAAAAATAATTAGTGAGATCTTATTTCTGACTATTTGCCGTGGCATCACCTTTGGACATAGAGGAAGGGCTCTTGTTCATTTCTGCTTTTCAGAAGGCACTGCTGAACAGAGGAATGATTAGATTCCTTGTGAGCTTATTTCTTCAATGTTTCTACATTATTTTAAGAAAAAAATTTTAGTATTTCCTGTAGTCTACTAACATTTGTTTCTAGCTTTATTTGTTTTTGCACAATCACAGATGTCCTGTGGACATTTTAAGATGAAAGCCCTGAGTAGTTCCTTGGATCTAGACTGCTTATTCACTTATGTCTCCCACTTCTAGCTAAAGCTTGTACTTCTGTTTTCCCTTAGCCAAGTCCCAAAATGAAAGTTCTGCTATTCCTTCAGAAATCTTGCTAGCAGAATTATTTGGCAGTCACTTACATAAAGAAAAACCTAAGTAAGTGTCTTGAGAAACGAAGTTTCTTCTCATCACTCGGGTCAGAGCAGTGTTTCTGTAAAGGACCTGAGATAGCAGGTACTTACCCTGGCACCAGGGTAAGACCAGCAGCACACAGGCAGGGGTGGCTACATCTTAGTAAAGTTGTACTAACAAAGCAGCGCTAACTCCTGATTTCAAGCTTTGCAGAGTGGTAGAATACTGCCTAGGATGAGTGGCAAGCAGGTATTCAAATGGTTCTGCATGTCAATCTGTTACTTTGAGGCACCCAGAATTTCAGGGCATTGCATCTCCATTGACACAAGCAGCAGGTGGACAAGGTGCAGGTGTAGGTCTCTTACCTCTGAGAATCTTTGGGAGCTCCCACCAATTTTTGATTAATCTTCCCTTGAGCATTTAGTCGCATAGTAACTTCGACTCTTCTACATACCAAATAATGCACATTTTTATATTGTTTGTCCTTTTTTTTTCCCTCTCAAATGAAACACACTGTTTCTTCAGTGGTCAAAAGAAAGTTGAAAAGTTTTCTTACATATAAGCCCCCAGGATGAAGAAATTTGTTTAGATTATAGCAGTTTTCCCTGAGCTGAACTCTGCTGTGTTAAGGCATTTGTAGACCTGTGATTCTTCCCCAGTTCTAAAAGATAGGATCTCTGAGTTTGTATTTTATCACATTGCTTGAGATGATAATTCAGTCACTTCTCAGGATTTCTTCTTATCATAGAGGTTTTTTTAATAGCACAGACCTTTTTCCTCTTTTTATCTTCATATCTGAATATGATAGATGTTTATGAGGACCTCACTAACTTTTTTGTTTACTTTTTATATGTATAAAGCTCTGCAGTAGCTTTTAGAGTGTAATTTATTTTTCTATCAAGTGCACTATTCATCTGTTGTGTTCCAGTTTTTATATGACTTGTATTAGAAGCACTGCGTTGAACTGTGAGTTGTTTATACACTGAAATGAGAACTCTAGATGTGACCCTATTCAAATAAAACTTCAGTGAGACATCCATGTTTTTGTGAGCTGTTTCAGTTTCTTGGAATTGTAATACCTACATACTGGTCTCAAAAGAATTTTTGGACCAGAGCTACTATTAGTAGGAAAGTGAGGAAATAAATAGAAGTAGTCACACAGTCCCCGAGGCATATTTCACTGTTTGTGATGAAAGGAGGCACAGTGGGGAGAGAAGGTATATTTCCTAGGTTGGAAGCCCTATTTTTCTTGTGCAGCCCGTCCTAGAAGGAAACTGTGGTCCCCCTGGGGAGCAGCGTGGTGCTAGAGAAACCCAGGTGGGGGTGTCTGGTCTAGGTTCTACTACTTGAAGAAATTATTTCACAAATCTTTGCCTCAGTTCCTGTGTCAAAAAGTCTGACAGAAAGTAGGCAGTTGTCACCATCTTCTCTTTGCTCCCACCAGCCCCAGCCTTCTCTTGGTCCACGCTGTGCCGTCCATAGGGAAACAGTGCTGCCCAGTGCAACCCAGTGCTGGGTTGGGTCATAGGTACCATATGAGTGTCACCAGGGCTTATGAGAAAAGTGGGAAAAGACACCTCTTTCCTTCTCCCCGCCTCTCTCATGCCTGGGAGGGAGCTGAGTTGAGCCCTGGAAACCACGGAGCTTTTCTTACCTCCTTGTAGGCGGAGAGAGAGTGGACAGCGTCTCCTGCAGGTACTGCCTGGTCTCAGCCCTGCCACTCACTGTCAGAAGGCCCCTGACCAGACTGTGGGTTCCCCAGAAGGAAAGGAAATGGCTATTTGGCTACCAAGACAGTCACAAAAGAAACCCAGTACGTCATGCAAGAAGGGCTTTTGTAGCCAGCACCACGAAAAGCCTGGAGGGGCCAAGCGGGGACAGATCTCTGATCAGTGAGGTTAGGACACTTATCAGGCCCAAGAAAAAGAACTTACCATTGGTTTGGTGGCAGGGTGGCGGCTCCCAGCAGACGTTCTTCCCAGGACTCCATCCTGAAGAGAGACCAGAGGGATGGCAAGGCAGCAGGAAGCCCCTGCCCAAACTTGTGTGTCACTCACACAACAGTGCACCGAGCAAGGACAGCAGCCAGCATGTGCTCTCCAGCTAGTAAGTCAGGATGTTACAGCAGAAAGAGATTTTCGAGATGAATTGTCGCAGCCCCTCAGTGTGTAGATAAGGAGACAGGTCAAGAGAAGAACGGGAGGCTGGCCCAGGTCACAGGGCTCAGAACAGGAATTCAGGTGTTTGGGCCTCCGGGACTGCTTCCCTCCCACTGCTTATGTCTGCTCCCAGAACCACAGTGGCAGCAGGGGTAGTCTCTGGTCTCGAGGCCCTTCCTACCTGGATCCTGGATTTCCCAGAGGAAGCTTATTGCTGTCAAACCCCCATGGCTGGGACCCTAAGGAAAAGAAAACAATCAGAAGAGGATCTGGAGGGACACATGTTCTTCTGTCATCCTTCAGGGCTCCTGAGGGCCTGAAAGGACATTTCCTCTTCCCTGGATTGAAGCCAGTGTCCCTTACCCTAGAAAGATCTCTCCACATTCGCCACATGCTCCCAAGTCCTACTCGTGCTGTGCACTCAAGAGCTCTCAGCTGGTGAGCGTGCAGGTGCCCACTGGCAAAGCCCACTTCCTGGGAGTGCTCACTTCATTTGCTACTGGTTCTTAATCTCCTTTTAGGTTAGGGACTCATGAAAATCTGGACATGTGACAGCTTTGCATGCAACTTCAAGAGCTCGTTCATCCCCTCAGGATCCTCATGTTGGAAGCCCTGCTCAGTGGATTAGTGACGGGAACGTCAGGCAAGAGGAGCTGTTGGCAGCTGTTGACAGAGAAGGAGGCGGTCTGCCGGGGCAGCAGGCAGCTCCCAGCCCTGCAGCACTGGCAGGCAGTAGATGCTCAGCAAACGCAGGTTCAGTGAGGTATTGGTAGCATGCAAAGTTCTCAGCATAGAATGTTAAAACACACAACTCTTTCAGACCAGCTTTGTGCAAATTATTATAAGGCTGTCCACCAAGTCCTCTGCCTTGTCCTTATACAGATGAGAACAGCGCCTGCCTTGTGTGTGCAGGGAGATTAAATGAGTCAGTCAGTGCTGCAGAATGTGCAGAAGAGTAAATGTTTCATGTGCTAGCTGTTGTCATTATTAATGGTGGCAGTAGGTTGTCCCTAGCTGATCTTCATTTCTTTGCTTGCTTCCCACCTGTGTGGTGCACCCCGATCGCCAGATGGATCCAGCCACCATTTCTGAGGGCCTGACCTCAGCTGTTGAAGAAAAAACACCCACGAGAGCAGTTTCCGGGTCACAACTTCCAGAGGCCCCTTCACTTCCGATGCTCAGTGGCCTTGTCTTTTGTACTCCAGGGCATGAGGGCAGCTGTCTCATAGTCTCTACTCTGTCCCTCCTCCGTGTCCCCTCATGTTGACCTTGCAGATAAAAACAGCCTCAGGTAGGAACCTTGTCAGCAGCCTTCCCTGCGTCACACCACGCTTTCCTCCCTGTGAAAACAGATAAATGTACTCATCCCACGACCCGCCCCCCATCCTCCCTTCTAAGGGGACATATTGGTATGTCCCCTAGCTCCTATCTTTACACTTTTACCCCTAAAAACTGCTTCACTTCAGCATGGGAACGTTTCCAAATGTTCCCCATCTTTACATAAGTAAAAAGCTCACTCTCTATCTCAGTCTCTCCCTCTGATGTCCTCCCCGTCTGCCCCTTCACAGCCACACTTCTTGAGTAAGTCCTCTGTGTCCTGAGTCCAGTCAGCCTGTTTTGACTTTTCTTGGCCTGGCATACTAACAACATTTGGCATTCTTTTCTCAACTGTTCTTCTTTTCTTCGTTTATCTATTAGGATAGGGCAGACATTACCACAGTGACAACCAAGAAAGTCTTGGTGGCTTACAAGGACTAGCTATATGATTTGTAGGGCCTGGTACAGGATGAAAATGCAGAGCCCCATTCTAAAATTACGAAGCATTTCAGGACTGGGACAGCAGAGGATTAAACTAAGGGCAAAGCCATTTTCACTGCCCAACAGTCACGAAGCTGGTCCTCCTTTCAACAAAGTTCATTTCTCACACCATCTTTCCGTTGCAAATGACAAGACCTCTCCCACCCCACCCTGAAGCCATGTACTGACTGAAGCTAAGAGACTGGACATCTGTCTTTATGATCTCAGAGACAAGGAACCATGATTAGGATTGCTACTTTTCTGCCTGGAAGTGATGCACATCACGAGGATGTGTCTGAGTTCAAAAGAGGGGTGCACTGGGCAGAACCCATTTGGCAAAGTAATATAATGTCTCACACGGCTTAACACTGTATTTTACTTGTTCTGCCGATCTGACCACTCTCCTTTTCTGCCCACTCCTTCACTGCTGCGGACCATCCTTTTCTGTCCTAGCCCCATTCTAGTCCCATGCTTCTTCCTGAGGCATTGTGGGCACCTACTATGGTACCCTGGAGTACAAACCGATCTGGCAACTGAGTCTGGGAGGTGAGGTGGACTCAGGAAACCGCACTTTTGGGTGCTGTTGCCTCCCAAATCCCTGTGTCATATTCAATTCTGTGTGTGGCCTCCCCCTCCTAGCTCCATTGGGATGTCACCAAGCACCTTACACTTAGCCAAACTTTAAAGTGTCCAGCCGAAGTTCCTCACCCCTCCATGTGCCAAAACTGTTCCTTCCCAGTGGCTCGATCTTGGTGAATTGTCTTAACTGCCCTTGATTTCTCTCTCTCCTGTCTTGTTGGATCAGTCTTCATCCCTCTGAGTCCATGTCTCTGAAGTACCTCCTCATCTCTGGAGACACATCCCTTCACAATGTCAGCATCTAGCCTTCCCGTTGGCCTCCCTAAAGTCAGTCAGTCAAAGCCAATGTATGGTATGTAACCACAGATAAGCCTTTGCTTGAACTCCCTCCGTGATTTCCCATTGCCTGAACACAGAATCCAAGCTCGTGGACTCCCATGGCATATTCTACTGCTCTCCCTCGTGACTGCACCTTCTCTCATTCTGCTGGAAACTTGGTTCCCCCAAACCTGTTGTCCCAAGGCTCATTGTTTGTGCGTCACTCCCCCAGACATCCCTCCAAGGACCCCCGTGTGAACCTGTCTCCCTTTGTGAGAGTTACTTGTTTAACTCTTCCCTAATTGTATAAGCTCATCTGTTGCTGCATCCAGGGCACCCAGCACCCTGCCGAGCTTGCAGGCTTTCTCAAATATTTGTTAAATGAATACTGAATTCCGTAAGCATCTTTTATCTTCCACTATGTTCCCTGCTGGGACCTTAATTTGGGTTTCCCTCATTTACTCTTTACCACAACTTTTTAGGTGCTTAAAAGAACCAGCTGGACTTGCTACTAGTAGGTGTCGGACCAGGATGTGAACAGGTCTGTTTGACTTTCATGCCTGAATTTAGCATTTCCCAAGCAGGCATTCATACATAGTTACCAATTGACCTGGTCTCCCCTGGTCTGAAGGAGTTCCTGGAACAGGGGACTTTGAGCACTAAAACCACGAAAGTACAGGGCACACCAGGACAACTTGTCCCTCTAACACCACTAAAACAAGTTTTGCCACATGTTTGTTTCTTAGTGTTTATATTTTTATCAACTTACTTTCACATAGCCTCATCTTAAAATGTGAATCACAGTTTTTAATGGGTTAGTTATTTTTTCTAAAATGTGGTAAAACACAATTATTAAAATGAAAAGTATTCTATCTGTATCACACATAAAGCCATCTCACATATCCTTAGGGATTGGCTTGGCTTGCCTTGCTTTGGAAAACCCTGACTGGCTCTTCCCTGTATTGCTTCAGACCCACACACTGTTCTTCCTGCTTCTGAGCACCCCTAGAGATACACTGTGCTATCCTCTCCTCTACTTTCGTTCTGGAGAGTCAGCACTGTGCCTGCCATGGTATGTAGGTTTTCTCCTTCAGTGGTCAGAGTTACCCCAGGAAGGCTGTTATCAGTAAGACACTGTGAATAGCCTAAGCCCAGAGGCAAGGGGACTGTTGATAAGCAGCTTGCCTGGTGCCACACGGCTAGAGCTTGTCACAGAATATGAACCCAGGTCGCTATGATAGATCCCGAAGCACAAGTCCAGCTCTTTGGGAAGGCCTGATCGGTTTCGGCCAGCATTGAAACGCTCCATCTACCTGAATTCTCAAGCAGAATTTTACAGCTCTTGTCCTGAGCCCTTTGACCTCTGCCTTGATACTTCCCTTCATCCCAATAGCTGCTTGCATTCACACCAGCCCTGCCCAGCAGTTCCATTCCTGGAACAATGTATCTGGAAAGCCTTGCCTCCACAGAACTTGCTCATAGCTAACCTGTTTTGCAGCTCAGCAAAAGAGCACAAGCACATAGTTTTGTAGTATCCTTTAATTTTTTTCTCTTGGGCAGAACCAGGTCAAGGATGAGGAAAGTAAGGTGCCTGGAGCACAAAATTGAGAAGGCTGAGACATGATAACATAATGAGAGGATGGTGCTATCACTAGCTTAGCAAAGCTTCAGTCTAGAGATTTTCAAAGTTTAGTCCAGGGAATTTGGTGGTCTGGGAGGTCAGTATTCTAAGTATTGGCATACTAGTGTTGAAATATGTTTGTCCTTTACTTTGTTGACATTTGCACTGATGGTACAAAAGTGGTAGTGAGTAAAACTAGGCACCTTGGGGCAAATCAAGAGCAGTGGCACCAGACTGAGGAGTCCACTGCCATTTGTTGAGGGGTTGGGGGAGCCTAAAGTGAGAATTGAGAAGTGGGAGAATGGAAACAGCTCTGAAAATCAGTTTATGAAGTCTGAATCCAAAGGAGTCAAAATAGCTGCTTGCAGAAGTGTGGAATTTTGACTCCATTATTGCAGTGCTTAAAATAGAAAGGAGAAAGTAATCCAATCCAAACTGAGTTAAAAAAAGGCCATAATAAAGAGTAGAAATCAACAAAAAAGAAAACAGAAAAGTTATAGAGGAAATGAAAGTAACCAAAAGATAGCTCTTTAAGATGACCAATAAAATTGATAAACCTCTTACGAGTTATGAAAAAAAGGAAGAAGTCACAAATTACTAGTATTAGGAAAAGGTAATATCACAGGCCAAGTGCAGTGGCTCACGCCTGTAATCCCAGTAATCTGGGAGGCCAAAGCGGGTGGATTGCTTGAGCTCACAAGTTCCAGACCAGCTGAGCAAGAGCAAGACCCCCTCTCTAAAAAAAACAGTTGGGCATTGTGGCAGGTGCCTGTAGTCACAGCTATTTGGGAGCCTCAGGCAAGAGGATCATTTGAACCCAAGAGTTTGAGATTGGCTCGGTGCCTGTGGCTCAAGTGGCTAAGGCGCAGCCACATACACCTGAGCTGGTGGGTTTGCATCCAGCCTGGCCCGCCAAACAACAGTAACGGCTGCAACCAAAAAATGGCCGGGCATTGTGGTGGTCACCTGTAGTCCCAGCTACTTGGGAGGTGGAGGCAGGAGAATGGCTTGAGCCCCGGAGTTGGAGGTTGCTGGGAGCTGTTATGCCACGGCACTCTACCCAGGGCGACAGCTTAAGACTCTGTCTCAAAAAAAAAAAAAAGTTTGAGGTTGTTGTGAGATATGACTTCATGGCACTCTACTGAGGGTGACAAAGTGAGACTCTGTCTCAAAAAAAAAAAAAATAATATCATGTCTAGGCACAGTGGCTCACTCCTGTAATCCTAGCACTCTGGGAGACCAAGGTGTGTGGATTTCTTGAGCTTAGGAGTTCATGACCAACCTGAGCAAAATTGAGACCCCAATCTCTAAAAATACCTGGGCAATGTGGCAGATGACTGGAGTGCCAGCTACTGAGAAGGCTAAGGCAAGAGAGTCACTTGAGCCCAAGAGTTTGAGGTTGCTGTGAGCTATGATGCCACAGCACTCTACCCAGAGCAACAGAGTGAGATTCTGTCTCAAAAAATTTTTAAAAGGCAGAAAAGGCTTTATGTATTAATAAAAATGGTCAGTTCATCAAGAGTATGTAACAATTATGAACATATATGTACCAGAGACCAGAGCCCCAAAATATATGAACAAACACTGATAGAGTAAAAGGGAGGAAAGTTGGAGACCTCCACTTTTAATATCTGGACAGAATAGAAATAAAGGAAATATAGGACTTAATGCAAAAGACTAATTGGGCCTTACAAACACTCCACCTGACAGCAGTAGAATATACATTCTGAGGTGCACCTGGAGTATTCTTAGAGTTAACCATATATTAGGCCATGCAGTTGACTGTGTCCAAAAAATAAAACAAAAAGAAAATTTTTTAAAAAAGAAAAAAGTAGAATCAATAAAACCAAAAGTTGGTTCTTTGAAAAGATCAACACAATTAGTAAACCTTCAGTTACACTAAGGAAAAAAAAGAGAAAATACATGAATAACTGAAATTATAAATGAAAATGGGAACTTTACTGCCAACCTAATAGAACAAAAATTATTATAAAAGAATACTATGCACTTGTGTATGCCAACAAACTGGATAACCTAGATGAAATGGATAAAATCCTACAGACAGTTTGTCAAAACTGAATCATGAAAAAAACTGTGGAAAATCTGAGACATACAACTAGTGAGAGAGTGAACCAGTAATCAAAAACCTCCCAACCAAGAAAAGCCTAGGATCAAACGGCTTCAGTAGTGAATTCCATGAAACATTTGAAGAATTAGTATCAATCCTGAAAGTCTTCCAAAACATAGAAAGGAAGGGAACATTTCCTAACTCATTCTGTGATGCTAACATTACCCTGATACCAAAGTCAGAAGAAGATATTTACAAGAAAAGAAAATTAGGGTCCAATATCCCTGTGTGCAGAAATCCTCTGGGATAATTACAAACTGGTTGATGTTTTCAAGCGTGTGTTGCTTCTGCAGTTAGGGAAGCAATAACGGAAGAATAGTGTGTGAAAAATGTGAAAAGAAACTCATTACTGTTGTCAGTCCAGACACATGGGAAGATGGACCTAGGAATACCACAGAAAGTGGTGGAAGAAAGCTGAATGAAAATAAAGCTTTAACTTCAAAAAAAGCAAGGTTTGATCTATACAGAAAGAATAAGTTCTCCACTTGCAGAGTTTGTAAAAGTTTTGTACACCAACCAGGTTCTCATTATTGCCAGAGTTGTGCCTACAAAAAAGGTATCTGCTCGATGTGTGGGAAAAAGGTTTTAGATACTAAAAACGACAAGCAAACATATGTCTAAACATATTGATGAAGTTTCTGGCTTTCTATGTGATTTTACTTTTCTGCTTTGAATTTTCAAGGCATAACATAGATGTTCAACTTACAAAATAACATGTTTTTAGACAAATAATTAAGTTTAAACCTGAATGATTGGTATTCATTCTTTTGCTCTCAAGAAGTTCTGAACAGCAGCAACATAACTAGTCTTCTGGCTTAAGTGGTTATTTTCTTTACAAGCATTTTATTGAACTAGAATAAGTGGAAAATGTAATGAAAAACATTTCCCAATTCTGTATGCGTTTTTACTTAACATTATTCTTGTAATTCTTATCCCCTCTCCCCTATTTATAAATAATACCAAAGTGAGAAGAAGATTACAGATATTTTGCTCCAAACTTGGCTTACAGACTTGAAATTTTTCTCTCCTTCTGTTATTGGTGGTGTAGTTCTTAGAATCAGTGGACTCCTAATTAATTGCAGTTTCACTGGATGATTAAAGGTTTGAAGCCATTATTCCTGAATGATTCATTAATAATTATCCCAGAATCAAATCAAGACAAGTTGGATTTGTGATTTTTAAAATTTGTTCTTGAAGCCAAAGTGCCAAGTCTTCCCATATATGAACAAGAGCACAAATGAATACACTGGATTTCAGAAAAACACACGTGTATTACAATATTACCTTGAATTCAATTGTCATGAAAACCAAAAGAACAATTGATGTGTAATGAAAATGAATCCCCACTCTTTAAGAAAAGCTCTTTGAAGCAAAAACAAACTTTTTTTTTTTACCTCCTCCTTTGCCCTTCTAAAAAGAAATAAATAGAACAAAGCAAAAAAAAAAAAAAATAGAATACTCACAAACTAAATTTAGCAGCTTATTTTTTTCTTTTAGAGAAAGAGTTTGAAGCACTTCCAAAGAGAGTTGGAAATAGGTCCCTCTCATGAAGGAGAGTAGGTGAGAGAGACCCAATTTAATAGCTTATTAAGAGGATCATATGCAATGGCCAGGTGAAGTTTGTCCCACAAATACAAAGCTGGTTCAATATCAATAAATTAATCCATGTAATATATCACAATAGAATTTTAAATCTATTTTTAGTATATTTATAAATTTTATTTTATAGATACTAAATTTGTTGGGTAGTATGCCTACAGAGTTTCTGTTTGAGATGATAAAAGGATTTTGAAGTGGGTAGTGTTGATGGTTGCACAACAATGTGAATATAACCAATGCCACTGAATTATACATCTAAAAGTGGTTAAAATGGTACACTGGGCTGGGCATGGTGGGTCACACCTATAATCCCAGCACTCTGGGAGGCTGAAGTGGGCGGATCACCTGAGCTCATGGGTTTGAGACCAGCCTGAGCTTGAGCGAGACCCCGTCTCCAAAAAATAGCCGGGCATTGTGGTGGGCACCTGTAATCCCAGCTACTGGGGAGGTGGAGGCAGGAGAACCAGTTGAGCCCAAGAGTTTGCGGTTGCTATGAGCTGTGATGCCACAGCACTCTACCAAGAGTAACAAAGGAAATTTCTATCTCAAAAAATTATAATAAAATAAATAAAATTAAAAAATAGTACATTGTATATTGTATATATATTGCCACATACACACGATGGTACATAATTCAGTTGAAGCCCTTGAGATGGAAGGAGGAACCTGCTGAAGGCTTCTGGGAAAGTTTCTTTATTCCCAGCAGGAGCCAGCATTGGAGGTATGTCCTCCCCTGTGTCTCTGGTCCAGGTACCTGGACCTGCTGAGCTGTCTTGTGACTGGACTAAGGGCAAAGCCAACAGGAAGAAAGCAGACAGAAAGATTTAGGTGTCCAAGCAGGTCACTGAGCTGCTGAGCCGGTGGACTGTGAAGCCAGTCCTATCTGGTATTTGCAGTTACATAAGATAACAATTTTGTCATTAAAAACACACACATAGTAGAGGCAATTAATAAAGAACTTGAAAATGCCAACTCTTGAGCTTAAAATTGAGAATTTGGGAAAGAGCTAAAAGATGAGAAATCTAAATATTCAGACAAATTGGGCCAATGTCTGAGCTTACCAGAAAGATCAAGAAGATAGGTGAAAACATCACATTTCAAGTAGCTGCAACCAAAACAGTCCTCAAAATCCATCAAAAGAGGGCAGTGCCTATGGCTCATCGAGTAGGGCGCCGGCCCCATATACCGAAGGTGGCGGGTTCAGACCCAGCCTCAGCAGAACTGCAAAGAAAAATAGCCGGGCGTTGTGGCAAGCGCCTGTAGTCCCGGCTACTCGGGAGGCTGAGGCAAGAGAATCGCCTAAGCCCAGG
>CAUYRH010087118.1:0-19935 GCA_963574655.1 Perodicticus potto
GCTGTGATGCCATAGCACTCTATCCAGGGTGACAGCTTGAGGCTCTGTCTCAAAAAAAAAAAAAAAACAATCAAGGAAATGAAGGAAACTGCTGATAAAATGGAAAAGGAAATCCAAAAACAGAATCAATTAAGAGATGAACACTATGAAGAATATAAAAAGGATATAGCAGAGCTGAGGGAAATGAAGCAGTCAGTTAGGGAACTTAAAGATGCAGTAGAAAGTATCAACAACAGATTAGACCATGCAGAAGAAAGAATCTCAGAGGTAGAGGACAAAGCTCTTGAGATAATTCAGATAGTTAAAGAGGCAGAAAAGGAGAGAGAGAAAGCAGAATGTTCGCTGACAGAATTATGGGACTCTATGAAGCGTTCAAACATACGAGTTGTAGGTATCCCAGAAGGGGAAGAAGAATGCCCCAAGGGAATGGAAGCCATACTAGAGAATATTATAAATGAAAATTTCCCAAATATCACCAAAGATTCTGACACTCTCCTTTCAGAGGGATATCGGAACCCAGGTCACCTCAACTCGAAATCAACATTGTTAAAATGTCTATACTTCCCAAAGCAATCTACCTATTTAATGCCATCCCTATTAAGATACCAACATCATACTTTCAAGATTTGGAAAAAATGATTCTGTGTTTTATATGCAACCAGAAAAAACCCCGGGTAGCGAAGGCAGTTCTTAGTAATAAAAACAAAGCTGGGGCATCACCATACCAGATTTTAGGCTGTACTACAAAGCCATAGTGTTCAAGACAGCATGGTACTGGCACAAAAATAGAGACATAGACATTTGGAATTGAATAGAAAACCAGGAAATGAAACTAACATCTTACAACCACCTAATCTTCGGTAAACCAATCAAGAGCATACCTTGGGGGAAAGATCTATTCAATAAATGGTGCTGGGAGAACTGGATATCCACATGTAAAAGACTGAAACTGGACCCTCACCTTTCTCCACTCACAAAAATTGAAGGATAAAGGACTTAAAGTTAAGGCACGACAAATACAAATCCTCATAGAAAGCATAGGAAAAAGACTGGAAGATATCGGCCTAGGAAAAGACTTCATGAAGAAGACTGCCATGGCAATTCCAACAACAACAAAAATAAACAAATGGGACTTAATTAAACTCAAAAGCTCCTGTACAACTAAGGAGACAACAAGCAAAGCAAATAGACAACCTACCCAATGGGAAAGGATATTTGCATATTTTGAATCAGACAAAAGCTTGATAACTAGGATCTATATAGAACTCGAATTAATCCACATGAAAAAAGCCAACAATCCCATATATCAATGGGCAAGAGACATGAATAGAACCTTCTCTAAAGAAGACAGACGAATTGCTAATAAACATATGAAAAAATGCTCATCATCCCTAATTATTAGAGAAATGCAAATCAAAACCACCTTGAGATACCATTTAACTCCATTAAGAATGGCTCATATCACAAAATCTCAAAAATGCAGATGCTGGCGTGGATGTGGAGAGAAGGGAACACTTTTACACTGCTGGTGGGACTGCAAACTGATACCTTTTTGGAAGGAAATATGGAGAACTCTCAAAGAACTCAAGCTAGACCTCTCGTTTGATCCTGCCATCCCATTACTGGGCATCTACCCAGAAGGAAGAAAATCCTTTCATCATAAGGACACTTTTACTAGACTGTTTACTACAGCTCAATTTACAATCACCAAAATGTGGAAACAGCCTAAATGCCCACCAACCCAGGAATGGATTAACAAGCTGCGGTATATGTACACTATGGAATACTATTCAGCCATTAAAAAAAATGGAGATTTTACAGCCTTTGTATTAACCTGGATGGAAGTGGAACACATTATTCTTAGTAAAGCATCACAAGAATGGAGAAGCATGAATTCCATGTACTCAACTTTGATATGAGGACAATTAATGACAATTAATGACAATTAATGACACGGTGGGGGTGAGGGAAGGGGAGAGCAGAGAAAGAATGAGAGAGAGGTGGGGAAAGGAAGAGCAGAGAGAGGGAAGGAGCGAGGGGGGTGGGGTCTTGGTGTGTGCCACACCTTTTGGGGGCAAAACACGATTGTAAATGGGACTTTACCCAACAAATGCAATCAGTGTAACCGGGTTTCTTATACCCTCAATGAATCCCCAACAATTAAAAAAAAAAAAAGGAAAGAAATCCCCTGCTCCAGCCTTCCAAATATAGTTGGAACTATAGGCATGCAGCACTGCACCCGGCTAATGTTTTTACTTTTTGTAGAAAGCAGGTCTCATTCTTGCTAGGGTTGGTCTCGAATTCCTGGAGTCAAGAGATTCTCTCACTTCAGCATCTTGAAATGCTAGACTTGTGGGCATGAACCACTTCACCCAGTCAATCCTGCAAAATTTATTACTACTATGTTTGTTACCCTAAGAGAGAAAACAAAAGAACTGGTCCCGTGAACAAACAACAGCACACTAGTAACCAGGGGGTAGGGGGGATGCATGAGAATCAACATTACTCAATTTATTTTCCCATTCTACTAGTGAACACTTGGAAGCACTGAAGCTACAATCCACCAAAACCAAAAAAAAAAAAAAAAAACAGTGGTTAAGAAAGGCTGTGAACAAAGACTGGGTTTTTCTTTTTTTGTAGTTTTTGGCCACGGCCAGGTTTGAACCCACCACCTCCAGTATATGGGGCCGGCGCCCTACTCCTTGAGCCACAGGCACCACCCAAGACTGGGGTTTTACAGGCAGAGAATCAGAAGATACCATGCTGGAAAAGCACAAGAGGCAAGTAAGACGTCTGAAATCATTGCAGAATCCCCAAACTAGGCCAGATTCAATGGCTCACACCTGTAATCCTAGCACTTCAGGAGGCTGAGGCGAATGGTTTTGAGCTCAGGAGTTCAAAACCAGCCTGAATAAGAGACCCCATCTCTAAAAATAGCTAGGCATTGTGGAAGGCACCTACAGTCCCAGCTACTTGGGAGTCTGAGGCAAGAGAATCGCTTAAGCCCAGTTTAAGCTTAACTTGGAGGTTGCTGTGAGCCACAGCACTCTACCAAGGGAAACAAAATGAGACTCTGGGCCTAAAAAAAAAAAAAATCCCCAAATTAGAGAATACTACTATAGCACATTAATGATTAATTTCCTCCACAAAATGCATCCAAGTATAACTGAAAATTTTAAATGATCCCTTCAGAACCTTAACAATGATAAGAATTTCTGATTCAGGAGCTGAGAATATAACAAGTTGAAAAGTAGATGTGTAAGGCAGAACCAAATTACAAATCCCCACACCCCACCCTAAACAAACATTGTTTATACTTGCTCTTAGCCAAAAAGCTGAGAAGCATTAAAGCAAACATTATATTAAGCCAACACTTGGGAAAATAATAAACTAATGCATGTCATAAGCCTTCTGAACTACTATCTCATTAGTTGAAACTGTAAATGTTTTTTTTTTTTTTTGAGACAGTCTCACTTGGTCATCTCAGTAGAGTGCTGTGGCATCTTAGCTCACGGCAACCTCAAAGTCTTGGGCTCAAGCAATTCTCTTGCCTCAGCATCCCAAGTAGATGGGACTACAGGCATCCACCAGAACAACTGGCTTTTTTTTTTTTTTTTTTTTTTTTAACAGATGAGGGTCTTGCTCTTGCTCAGGCTCCTAAGCTCAGGCAATCCATCCACCTCGGCCTCCCAAGTGCTAGGACTACAGGCGTGAGCCACTGGCCCCGGCCAAAACCCTAACTGTTAACTTTGTGAATGCAAAAGGCTGGGGAGTAAACTCTGGTCAAAGAGAAAAAACAGGTAAAGCTTTTTCTGACTGGCCACTTTAAAAATAAAACAAATCTTTTTTTCTTAGGACATAAAAATTTAAATAAAATATGTATCTAACTGGGAGCCCATAGCAGCTTTGCTTCCTGGTAGATAAAAAGAAAGGAATAATTAAAATAAGAGTGGATAAGACATAAGCATGAAGCCTCTCAGCTAGAAGAGCATTCAGCAACGGCTCTCCCACAACCTCGTACTTCACAATGTCACCATCAGAGGAAAAAAATCTCATCTTTGCCTCCTCTCTTCTCTTCATGTCCAATCATAGAATCTGTACCTAAAGATTATACCTAAATAATCTAGTGTACTACTCTCTATACCATTGCCATTACCTGGTCTGGATTCCTACACCAGCCTCCACATGGTTTTGTTCCCTCCTGATATGCTCCCCCTCCAAAGAAGTGAGCTTTCCAATCTGATCACATTAGTGTTCACCCATCCAGGACCTTTTCAAACACTTCAAAACTAATCCTTCTGCCCTGAGGATAAAATCTAAAATGCTTCAGGCCTCTTCTTCTTCTGTTTTTCTTTTTTGGAGACAGAGTTTCACTTTGTCACCCTCAGTACAGTGCCGTGGAATCACAGCTCACAGCAACATCAAACTCTTGGGCTTAAGTGATTCTCTTGCCTCAGCCTCACAAGTAGCTGGGACTACAGGAGCCTGCCACAACAAGTGGCTATTTTTATAGATGGGGGTCTCACTCTGGCTCAGGCTGGTCTTGAACCTATGGGCTCAGGCAATCCACCTGCCTTGGCCTCCCAGGGTGCTAGGATTACAGATGTGAGCCACTGTGCCCGGCCGCTTAAGGCCTCTTCTGATGTTCACCTCGAGCCTTCTCTCTGATCACCACATACCTCCCTCCAACTACCTCCACCCACACCCCTCTGCTCCATGCTGTCTAGCCTCAAAGGCACAGTGGTCTCCAGTGTCTCTGGGTCTTTGCTGATACTATTGTCCCTCTTTCTCCACCTCTTCATCTGACAGTTAGATGTCAGAATGTAATGACTTAATCCTAACTCATGCCCTCTTTCAGATCTCAGTTTAATGGTTAGCCCTCCAGAAAGCCTTCTCCAGGTTCCTTCCTTTTTATTCCAATGTGTGAAAAACATTGCTAAGCTGCAGTGCCTGTTAATAAAGCTGCAGAGAAAACATAATTATACTGTTTCAGAAACTACCTTCAAAACTAGGTGTAGCCAAAATACATCAAATTCAAAGCAAATAAAAATTCACAACAAAATACTTCCTGCTTCTGTATTCCCAAATGAACCAAAAAACATTTGAAGACTTTGGAAAATAATTCAGAAAATACCTAAAACATCCTTTAGCAATTAGTGGGTAACTCTAAAGTTAGGGCAGGCACAGCAACTGGTCTCTATAGCCCCAGCTCCAAGTCTGT
This sequence comes from Perodicticus potto, assembly GCA_963574655.1. Lineage (NCBI taxonomy): Eukaryota > Metazoa > Chordata > Mammalia > Primates > Lorisidae > Perodicticus > Perodicticus potto. The sequence goes on from CAUYRH010087118.1 coordinate 5,222, forward strand.
GGTACGGCCTGCTAGAGATGGAACCCACTCCATCCCTTGTCATGTCAAAGGCCATCCAACAACTTTTCCAGCCACTAGTTCGGCTCCCAGGAGCACTGGGCCTACTCCACCAGCAATGCTTAGTATCCTTCTTCAACTATTCACTTGTGTTACAAATACTGATTCAGTCATCAAAACAGCCCTGTTAAGAAGATCATGCTCACTGTAGCTCAGTGGCTAAGGCACTAGCCACATACACTGAAGCTGGCAGGTTCAAACCCAGCCCAGGGCTCCCGAACAACAATGACAACTACAACCAACCAACCAAACAAACAAAAAACAGCCAGGCATTGTGGTGGGTGCCTATAGTCCTAGTTACTTGGGAGGCTGAGGCAAGAGAATCACTTAAGCCCAAGAGTTTGAGATCACTGTGAGCTGTGATTGCTGCAGCACTCTACCAAGGGCAACACAGTGAAACTCTGTCTCAAGAAAAAAAAAAGAAGATCATGCTCTAATACAGATGATGATACTTTGCCTCACACAGCCATAAGTAGTAAAGACAATATTTGAAATCAGATGGTTGATCTGGTTCCAAAGTCTATGTTTTAAGCTTATAGACCCAGTCCCCTAAGGACCAGGAGTAGTCCATGGCCTGTTAAGCTGGTGGCACAATAGGAGGTGAGTGGCAGGCAAGCAAGCAAAGCTTCATTTGTGTTTACAGCAGTTCCCCATCAATTGCATCACTACCTGAGCTCTACCTCCTGTCAGATAGAAGCATGAACCCTACTGCAAATTGTGCATGCAAAGGATCTAGGTTGTGTAGTTAAAAGCTCCTTATGAGAATCTAATGCCTGCCCTCACACCTGGCCCCCTGTCCCATGGAAAAACTGTGTTATTTGAAACCAGTCCCTTGTGCCAAAAAGGTTGGGGACCACTGAAGTAAGCCATTCACTTTTCTGAAACTCAGTTTCATCATCTCTAAAACGTATCTATCCTATCTAACACACAAGATTATCAAGACAATATAGTAAGATAAAGTAAGTCAAAATGCTTACAAGAAAAAGATAAAGCTTAGAGGTAAATTTATAGCTTTAAATGCTTGTATTAGAAAACAAAACTGGCCAGGTGACGTGGTTCATGCCTGTAATCCCAGCACTTGGGAGGCCAAGGCGGGTGGATTGCCTGAGCTCACAGGTTCAAGACCAGCCTGAGCTAGAGCAAGACCTCATCTCTAAAAACAGCCAGGCGTTGTGGTGGGCGCCTGTGGTCTCAACTACTTGGGAAGCTGAAGCAAGAGAATCACTTAAGCCCAGGAATTTGAGGTTGCTGTGAGCTATGATGCCACAGCACTCTACCAAGGGTGACACAATGAGACTCTGTCTCAAAAAAAAAAAAGAAAGAAAATAAAACAAATCTGAATATTAATCAGCTATGCACATTCTTATGAAACTTGAAAAAAAAGTAAAATAAACCCAAAAGGGAAGAAAGAAAATGATAAAGCAGAAATTACTAAGACAACAAACACAACAGAAGGGATCACAAAAGTCAAAAGATGGTTCTTTGAAAAGGATATGATTGTGATTGTTTAAATGTTTATGTAAACATCTGTTTGTCTCAAAACTATTAACATTTGGACCAGATAATTGTTGTGGTGGGGTTGTGGTTATTCTTATGCATTATAGAATGTTTAGAACATCCCTGGTCTCTACCTACAAAATGTCAGCAGTTTCTCCCCATCCCAACCCCATGAGTCGTGAGGACCAAAACTGTCCTCCCCATTGTTAACTGTCCCATAGGAGGCAAAATTATCCCAGGTTAAGAATTATTGCTCTAAGAAAATCAAAGGACCCTATCACACTATACCAGCTAAGAATAGATTATTCATAGCAATTTCTAATTGTAGAATAGCTGCCTGCCCTGAATTAGAACTGGGAGATGACACAAACCAAGACAGAAAGGGCAAGACTGAAGAAATAGGCAGGTCTCAGATTTTTAGCAAAATTGCAGAGTAATCAAAATGAGAGGAACAGAAAAGCTGTAAGAGGCAAAATAGTAGCAGACTTGCCACAAGTAACAGAAGTATCACTTTTATTTCTGGGAATAGAGGGGAAAGGGTATAGCTCTAACACAGTAGGGAAATATATCAATAAAATTGGTCCTTCAGTCAAATTCCAAGAAGTTACATATCCTAGCAGAGCAGGAAAAGACACAGTACCTACTGGAATTTTTTTTTTGAGACGAGAGTCTCATTTTATAGCTCTGGGTAGAGTGCTGCGGTATCACAGCTCATAGCAATCTCAAACTCTTGAGCTCAAGCAATCCTCTTCCCTCATGCTCTCAAGTGGCTGAGACTACAGGTACCTGCCACAAGGCCCAGCTAGTTTTTCTATTTTTTTAGTAGAGACGTAGTCTGACTTTGCTCAGGCTGGTCTCAAACTCCTGAGCTCAAGAGATCCACTCACCTCAGCTTCCCAGAGTGCTAAAATTACAGGTGTGAGGTAATCTCATACCCAGCCCTAATATAATATTTTTTTATCACTCTGAACTTCATGGGCAATAACAATAAATCATTTTAGGTCTCACACCTATAATCCTAGCACTTTGGGAGGATTGTGTTGTGTTGTGGCGGGCACCTATGTTCCCACCTACTTGGGAGGCTGAGGCAAGAGAATCGCTTAAGCCTAAGAGTTTGAGGTTGCTGTGATGCCACAGGACTCTACTGAGAGCAACATAGTGAGATTCTGTCTCAAAATAAACAAAAAATAAATAAATAAAAAGAAGAAAAAAAGAAACCTAGAGACCCTACTACCTTTTTAGGAACAATGTAAGACAGTCTGCTGATACATCTTCACATCATCACTGCCTCCATTATTTCTCCTTACAGAAATGAACTATAGAACCAACTGGGGGAAACTCCAACTGAATAAGGTAGCAGTGAACAGCAAATGCTGTGGCAGGGGTAAAGAAGTAAATAGTCATTTTCCTGCCAGAGATAAAATGGAAATAGAGCAGTGATTTCTGGACAGTATAAAGGAAGGAAAGTTGGCCAGGCACGATAGCTCATGCCCATAATCCTAGCACTGTGGGAGGCCTAGATGAGAGGAGTTCAAGACCAGCCTAAGCAAGAACAAGACCTTCTACTAAAACTAGAAAATTAGCCAGGAGACATGGTGGGTGCTGGTAGTCCCAACTACTTGGAAGGCTTAGGCAAGAGGTTTACTTGAACCCAGAGCTGCAAGCTAGGCATCATGATACCACAGTACTCTAGAGTGACACTCTATCTCAAAAAATGAAGTAAAAGAAAGGAAGGAAACTTGATTCCTAAGCCATATAACAACTTTTAGCATGAATGAGAACTAAAAAGAATAACATCAACGAAGAAAGAGGATTGATGTTCATCCTCCTGGAATCTGGAGAATGGCAGGAGTGCATTTTCCTAGGCCCCTTCAGATTCGAGTAATGATGATCTAATGCGATGTTCAGTTCCATTAAGGTGGTTTATCATGAAAAATAAAAACGACTCCTTAGCAGTAAAAAGTTATAAACAACTAAATTCTATAACATAAACAGGGGAATTAATTGAGAAGCCCTGTGGGTGGCCAGATGACCTATCATTAGACTGCAGAGTAAAAGAAAAAGTCCAATGTCACTTCAAGAAGCTGGAAGCCGGCTAGGCACAGTGGCTCATACCTATAATCTTAGCCAAGGGAGGATCACTTGAGTGCAGGAATTCGAGTTCAGCCTGAGTGAGACTCCACTGCCACTAAAAAAAAAATTAGCTGGGTGTTGTTATGGGTGCCTATCGTCCCAGCTAAGGCAGGAGGATCACCTAAACCCGTGAGTCTGAGGTTCCTGTGAGCTAGGGGGATGCCACAGCACTCTAGCTAGCCTGGGCAACAGAGGGAAACTCTTGTCTCCAAAAACAAACAAAAAAAGAAACTGGAAGCAAAGAAAGGGACGAGCTGGGAAATCACATAGACCGTATCTATAGGGATGAAGTTATGGAGATGCAGTCCCCTCTCAGCAGAAGTTTACCGTCAGCAGAAGAGGCAGAGAGGCAGACTAGCACTGCAGAAGATGCAGTAAACTTTCTGAAGTCATGAACCTGTCTGAGAATCTCTGCCCAGATAATTCTCTAAAGGAGACACGTAAGAATTATGAGTAAAATTTCAGAAAATTCACAGAACACTCAGAGTTACCCCCCAACTACTCCCTGAAGGGTCCATGGCCCCCAGACTATAAAGTCTTACCAGAAGGACTCTGCCATTGACTGTGCAAGTATTATTCTCCACTTTCAAATCTCTGAACCTGAGTCCACATATCTGTCAAAGTTGGGCTAAGGTTTCTTCTAGCACTAAAACAAGGCTTATGTGGAGGAACAACAATCCATTTCTTGGGAACAGGCATATGAGTTCCCAGTCTATGTCTTCTAGCTATGAATGGCCTAAGAAATCCAACTGGAAACACCATACTCTCCCAGTAGAAACTCCATTAGAAGAAAAAACAAGGGGTGGCGCCTGTGGCTCATCAAGTAGGGTGCTGGCTCCATATACTGAAGGTGGTGGGTTCAAACCCGGCCTCGGCCAAACTGCAAAACAGAAAAACAGCCAGGTGTTGTGGCAGGCACCTGTAGTCCCAGCTACTCGGGAGGCTGAGGCAGGAGAATTGCCTGAGCCCAGGAGTTAGAGGTTGCTGTGAGCTGAATGACACCACGGCACTCTACCAAGGGTGATAAAGTGAGACTCTGTCTCTACAAAACAAAAAAAAAGAAAGAAAGAAAGAAAAAACAAGGCAACCTCTTGTCACTCACTAAAGCCACTTACCATCCAGCATGTCTTCCTCCTCATCCCTGTCGTGCTCCTCCACTGCCACCTCCTCCTCCTCCTCCTCCTCTTCCGCATCCTCCAACTCCACGTCCGGGTCCAGGTCTGGATCGCTCCCTGAGGCAGATTCGTCTGACATGGCTCCCAGAGGTCCTCAGTGGGCATTACCAACTCATGGTCCACTGCAGAGGTCCTGGGAGGAAGATAAGAGGCATTAGAATCATCAAGGATTTCACTTAGAAACACAAATCTTTCAAAGAAAAAAATGTTTAAAATGATTTGCCTGGACCTTTTCTGAGCAAGGCAAACTAACCATACCCAAATCTCTACATTCCCTATGAGTACATTGGTCCTGAGATGTGTTTTAGTGACTCTGCCCAGCTCAAGCTTTCCTTGGCTGTTTTGACATGAAAATACCTTAAAGTAACAGCAACCAAAGCATATACCTTAGAATTCCCATTTGTTCTTTTCTTCCTACATCAACTGTTTCCTGAACACCAAGTCTCTATACCTATCTGTACATATACACATATATGTATACAGATAGTATCCAACTTATGGTATTCACCTTATAATTTTTTGAGTTTACAATGATACCAAAGTGACATGCATTCAGCAGAAACCGTACTTCAGATTTTGACTTTTGATCTTTTCCCAAGATAGCAATACTCTGTGGTGAGGCTGGGCAGCTACAGAGAGCTAAAGCTCCCAGTCAACCACAAGATCATGATATCTCCTTTTACTATGTTGCCAGATATTGTTGCCCAACAGAAGATGACAATGTAAGTATCCTAAGCACATTTAAGGTAGGCTAAGCTATGATGTTCAGTAGCTTAAGTGAATTATATGTATTTTCAATTTATAATATTTTCAACTTGTAATGAGTTTATTGGGATATAACTACATTGTATGTAGAGGAGATCTATATATAATCACAGGTGCTATTTTAGGATTAGAGAACACAGCAAGCAGTAGAACAAAGCATGTAGGGAGTATTAGAGACTGATGTGGGCCAGAAGGAGATGTTTTATATAAGAGAGTCAGGGAAGTTCTCACTGAGCAAATGTTTTATATAGGAGAGACAGGGAAGTTCTCATTAAGCAAAGGCCAATAGAAGGCAAAAGAGCAATACAGACATCTAAAAGGAATGTCTTCTGGGCAGAATGAGCATCAGAGGCAGAGCCCTAGAATGAGACTGACTGGGAATACTCAGGAAATAAGGAATGGGTCCCGCCTAAAGCAAGGCAGGGTCCATCTTTAGAACACTAGAGGAAGATAGTTCACTCTCCAATCACCTGAAAGCAGGACTTTTCAATGGGCAGGTGATTATCACTGTCACTCTTCCCAAGCATGTGGTGAACCTCAGATTCCCCATAGCTTAGAATGCCCCTGTGGCCATGTCTGCTCTTAGGTTCTTCCCTATCTCTTAGCCCAGTTACAGCTCCATTTCTTCCAGAATACCTTTGCCACAGCTGGGCGGTGTGACAGGTGCCTGTAGTCCCAGCTACTCAGGAGGCTGAGGCAAGGGGATCACTTGACCTGAAGTGTTTGAGGTTGTTGTGGCTATGACACCACACCCGGGGCCACAGAGTGAGACTGTCTCAAAAAGAAAAGAAGAAGCCGTTGCCAAATGCCTCAGGCTTCTGAAATCAGATTATCAGATTCCCTCTTCTGAACTCCAATAGCCATGCTGACCACATTGTAATTCTTCACTGAAGGCTGTATGTGAGCTACCTAGCAAAGTGTTTTGCCTTCTTTAGCCTTATATCCTAACCCAACAGTAAAGGTCAGAAATTTAGCTAGGAATTGTGTCTTTGTATCCTGAAGCTAGAGGCATGTCCTACCCAGATTATTCATTTTTATTCATTTATTCACCTGTACCCCCTCATTTGCCAACCTGCTATTCCAGGCACTGTGCATGTCTGCTTGTCTCTCTCTCTCTCATTACTTGACTATAAGCTATAAAAGTCATTTCTTCTGGGGGTGGGGGGCACCATGGTAAAGTGATGGCTAGATGAGTAGCTCTTGTGATAAATACAGCAAGACGTTAACCTGCAGATTCACTGACCAATTCTTTCCATTTTTCCAAGTTTGCATTTCAAACTTTTCATAATTAAAAGGAGGAGAAACCAAGGTAAATAATCTTTTATAAAATAAACTGCTACAGACAACTACAACAATCAGGTCATCCTTAAATTCCTCCCATCTCCCAAAATAAGGATAAAAACTAAAGTGTAAGTCTCTAATTATTCAACATAGAAACTATTCCAGAACTTAAATCTCTGATTAAGGTTTAAACATAATTTGAAACAATTTCTATCTTCTTCTGAACAGAAAACAGAGAAGAAAAAAAGGTGGGAGTAGGGAAAGCAAACTGGACTAGAATTGTAGTTTAGGACCACTTAGAGTTAAAAATAATAGGAATTAAAAGTGTTTTGCTGGCAGCCTGATTGGCACCTGTAATCTTAACACTTTGGGAGGCCAAAGTGAGAGGACTGTTGAGGAATCTGAGACCAGCCCAAGCAGGAACAAAACCCCATCTCTACAAAAAAAATAGAAAAATTGGCCAGGCGTGGTGGTGCGTGCATATAGTCCCAGCTGAGGACTCAGGAGGCTGAGGTTTCTGCCAGAAGGATCACTTGAGCCTAGAAGTCCGAGGTTGCAGTGAACTATGATGAAACCACTACATTCTAGCCTGGCAACAAAGTGAGATTCTGTCTCAAAAAAGAGAAAAAAATTGCTGATTCAAACCCAGCCAAGGCCCAGACCAAAAAAAAAAAAAAAAAAAGAGAGAGAGAGAAAAATTAAACATCCAATAACCGCACATACTATTAAAATAGGAAAGATATTTTCCCAGCCTCCTATTCAAAATGTTTTAAAAACAGAAGACACTTTAAAATAGTATCCTGGCCATTAGATATCTGTAACAGAGAAGAGACTAGAAAGTGATGGAGTTCCTAAGTCCCATTAAATTTAGTTTTTCTCTTTCCCTCTCTCCTACTGGTCACAAAATTTCTTTAAAAAGGTAATACAGGGTGGTGGCTATGGCTCATCGAGTAGGGCGCTGGCCCCATATACCGAAGGTGGTGGGTTCAAACCCGGCCTCAGCCGAACCGCAAAACAGAAAAATAGCCGGGCGTTGTGGCGGGCGCCTGTAGTCTGAGCTACTCGGGAGGCTGAGGCAACAGAATCTCTTAAGCCCAGGAATTGGAGGTTGCTGTGAGCTGTGTGACGCCAGAGCACTCTACCGAGGGTGATAAAGTGAGACTGTCTCTACAAAAAATAAATAAATAAATAAATAAATAGGTAATACAGTGAACTCTCTTGTTTGTTCTTTAGAACAATAACTACTTAAGGGGTAAGTTTTGCTGTTACTAATCTCCTTCAAAAAGGCAACAAAGAGAAAATGGCCAAGGAAATGCTGGTCTTGGGGAGCAGAGCACGGTTACCTTCTGCTTCTAAGGGTTTTATTCACACACACGGATACCTCGTTTGGATATATCCTTTCAGAATACAGGGAAGGCAGCACAGATTCAAGAACTTAGCTCTTAGTAGAAATGTTAGACAGATGTGAGGAGGAAAGGTGATAAGGAAAAAAATGCATCTCCCCCATTTGTTCCTTATTCCATGTAAAATACTGCTTTAATTCCCAGTGAAAATACATAGGGAAATTGGGAGAGTGATTATGAATGTGCTGCACCTTAATGAGGACTTGTGATCCTACAAAGCAAATTCTGGGAACCAAACCTATGTTAATAAAATTGGAAAACTGGCTATTTAAAGGAACTCTAAAGAGAACCCTCTGAAAAGCAAATATTCAACTTCTAAGCATCTTAACAAGTCCACAGTTTAATATACTGAGGTTGCTAAAAGAAGACTATACTTATGAAGAAACCCATAGCTAATCTCAATCCAGTCCTTCAGAATAATCTTGAAAGAAAAGGTTGTTCTGCTCTTGCTCTGCTAAGTATAAAGACAAAGACACCTGTCTATATACAGGTGGCTGCCCAAGAATCAGCAGAATTAATCATTTGGGCACAGCCTTTAGACATATGGGGGGTTGGGAGTGGAGGTGTAAACACACACGCAACAAGCAAAGCCTTTGTTCATAAAGCAGACTATGCTTAGGGAGTCCACACTGAAAGCACAGGACTGTGGGGTCCCCACAACCTAATTGCTGTGGGACTACCCTTGGAATTTCAGAGATGTTGTCATGATCTTTAGCAGCACCATGATCTTACCTTGTAAATAAAAGAATCCTTCCCAAACCACCATGTCGTCATTAATTGCGGTGACCAGGAGTAGTACTAATTTCCTCAAATGGTCTCAAAGCAATGCCATAGCAAGTGTAACTTTTTTTTTTTATGAAGAATATGAACAAAACCCTAGATTTACGCTAATTTACAAGAGGGGAAAGGTCTTTTAAATGCAGGAAAACATTCAATCCAAAGCTTTGGGGCAATACCCTTTCAAAGAAACCCACTACTCCAAGAATTTATTTAATTCAAAGATAAAAGAAAGAATACAATCCACATATAGTACTCACTGAGTACCCAGAGGATTCTTCCAGTCCACTAAGAGATCCTCTGTAGATTGCTAAAGTTATTTTAAAACACTTTTCCTGGGGGGGGGGGTGCCTATGGCTCAGTGAGTAGGGCGCCAACCCCATATACCGAGGGTGGAGGGTTTGAACCCAGCCCCGGCCAAACTGCAACAAAAAATAGCCGGGCATTGTGGCAGGTGCCTGCAGTCCCAGCTACTCAGGAGGCTGAGGCAAGAGAACCGCCTAAGCCCAAGAGCTGGAGGTTGCTGTGAGCTATGATGCCACAGCACTCTACCGAGGGTGACAAAGTGAGACTCTGTCTCAAAACAAAACAAAACACTTTTCCTGTAAAAGAAAATGCACTGCTCCATTCATATCCAATGCTCAAATTTCCATGTAGTCCAGATGCTTTTTGAATATATCAGCCACTTAAAAGCACATTTAGATATACTCGAAGCAGCCAAAGAGCTAAAATGACATGGCTCAACATATTTTACTTAGAAATATGAGACTTTTGGCAATTTGGACCTCAAGACAAAATAAGAAAGGAAAAGTGAACAAACATATTAAAGACTCCAAAGAGCAGGACCACAGGAGACAACTCTCTCCAAAAACTCTCCATGGAGCCTGGCCCAGGGAATCAACACAAAGCACAGTAGAAGCACTAGAAACAGACATGTTTACAGAATCAGCTAAGAAATCTAAATTCCAGCCACAGTTCTATAGGTAATTAGCTGCATGACTCTGGTCAAATCAGTTCTCCCTCAACTTCAATCACTCCTCTTATTCCTGCCCAGGAGAAAGATGGGCCTGCATTAATCTTCAAGATCTCTTCCAGTCTCTAAGACAGCAGTTCTCAAAGGGTGGCTCAGAGATATGGAGATCCTTGAGAACCTTTCAATGGATTTATAGAGTCAAAACCATACATGGCTTAAAGAGCCATTCAAAATGAAAGACAAACCAATGGATTTTTATGTAACAGAGTATAAAAAGTTCCTTGATACAATTTCAAATTCCATATTATAATTAACCTTTAAGAAATCACCACCTGGGCTTGGCATCATAGCATAGTGGTTACAGTACTAGCCACATGCCCCAAGGCTGGCAGGTTCAAACCCAGCCCGGGCCAGCTAAACAAAAATGACAACTGCAACAAAAAATAGCTAGGCATTGTGGCAGGCGCCTGCAGTCCCAATTACTTGGAAGGCTAAGGCAAGAGAATCACTTAAGTCCAAGAGTTTGAGGTTGCTGTGAGCTGTGACGCCACAGCACACCACTGAGGGTGACTTAGTGATGCTCTGTCTCAAAAAAAAAAAAAAAAAAAAAAAAAAGAAAAGAAAAGAAAGAAACCACTGCCTGGGAATTTTGCCATAGTAAAAAAGGATATACACAATTATCTGAAAAGACTATTTAAACACATTCTTTCCTTTTCCAGTCACACTTCTGTGTGAGGTTGGTCTTTCTTTGTGTACTTCAACAATAATTAGTCAACGGCAAAACAGTAAGTCACAATAGACTAGATACAGAAGCATATGAAAATCCAGCTATCAGGCTCGGCGCCTCTGGCTCAACAGGCTAAGGCGCCAGCCACGTACACCTGAGCTGGCGCGTTCGAATCCACCCCGGGCCCACCAAACAACAATGACGGCTGCAATCAAAAAATAGCTGGGCGTTGTGGCGAGCGCCTGTAGTCCCAGCTACTTGGGAGGCGGAGGCAGGAGACTCGTTTGAGCCCAGGAGCTGGAGGTTGCTGTGAGCTGTGATGCCATGGCACTCTATCCAGGGTGACAGTTTGAGGCTCTGTCTCAAAAAAAAAAAAAAGAAAGAAAAAAAAAAAAAGAAAATCCAGCTATCTGAAATGCCAGACATTTTCAAATTCTCAAATGTATAAAACAATTTGGCTCTTCTAATTATTTGCTTACAACAATTTCATTAAAAATGTTCTGTTATTTTTCTTTAAAAATATTATTGGTGTTAACTTGAGTTTATTTTTTAAATACAATAACATTATTAAACTCTATTTTACTTTCTAATAGAAGAAATATTATTAGACATGACTAACATAAACAAAACCTCCCTTATGTGACTAACCTTAAGAAAAAAAATAATTTAGGCTTGGCGCCTGTGGCTCAACGGGCTAAGGCGCCAGCCACGTACACCTGAGCTGGCGGGTTCGAATCCAGCCCGGGCCCACCAAACAACAATGACGGCTGCAACCAAAAAAATAGCCAGGTGTTGTATGGCAGGTGCCTGTAGTCCCAGCTACTTGGGAGGTGGAGGAAGGAGAATCTCTTGATCCCAGGAGTTGGAGGTTGCTGTAAGCTATGGTGCCACAGCACTCTACCCAGGGTGACAGCTTGAGGCTCTGTCTCAAAAAAATAAAAAATAAAAAAAATACAATAAAATAAAATAGCCAAGGGTAGGGGTTTCTGTGTTCCCCATCAAAGTTCCCCTGGCTTAGGCCCCTTTATCCAAGAGGTCACTGAGAATATATCCCTGCAGGGTCAGTCCCAGGCATTTTGAGAAAATAGAAGTAAAGTTCTAAAAAGCCACTGAGAGGGAAGCAAATATAAAAGACTCATTTTATTCTGCATGGAATCATGGCCAGCAGGGGGGAAAAGGCAGGGTGGCCAGGAGAACAATGGGGTGAGGAACAGAGAGATGAGCAACAGGGATAATAGATGGGACAATGAAAAGTCTATGGAACACAGATACTACCCCACCCTCTAAAAATCTGAGCTCTGAAAAATTCATACACATACAAACATCAGACCAGTGTATTATGAAGGTGGGAAAAAAGGGGGGGTGAATTCTGAAAACAGAGGATGACACAAGAATGAAAGCAATTCTGGCTAAATATGTTATCATCCAACTTATGAGCCCTGTATCTCTCTCCATGAAGTTCTAACTTATTATAACAAAGACCACATACTAAGAAAGCCCCACATGGCAGAGACGTGGAGGGCCCACTTTCATCAGTCTCTCTTGAGCCTAAGCCAGTTCTGAGTTCAGATCAGCCTAAAGGCAAATCAGGTTTATTTGCTACATGATGACACTGAATAGGAATGGAGAGAAGCCAAAAGTCATGTTCAGTTATCCTTCCAACTAATTCCCTGATCAGTTGAGGGAACTATCTTGGCTCCTCAACAGTCTTTTCCCAAAGAATAAACCGTCTGAGGCTCTTCCTTCTCCTGAAAGGTCTATTACAGAACCCTGGAGCTCAGCCTGGGTGCTTTCAAGCCCAGACCAGATACAAGCCACAGACGGAAGTGTTTTGCTCTTCATAGCCCCTTAAACATTCATTATGAACTGTGACAAAGACTGTATCTAGTCAAAGTGCCCACAAAACATGATCCTAAAAAGCTCTGGGCAAGTAGCATTCCAACAAATCACACCTTTCTTAAATAAGCAGGGACCCTATATGAATACTTTCATAATACAAATAATAACCACTGATAGATTTTCTAAGTTGATGCTGATCACTTCAGTTTTTCAATTACCAATTCTTTTAAAATTGCTATATCTACCTGATACATAGGTTGTTCATATACTGTAGATTTTCCTTAATTACTTCAAATATAAGTTTTAATGAATGACAACTATTTGGTAACATACACTCCCATATTTTTAAAATATTCTACAGAAATAATACAAATACTAATATCAGTACATTTATATGGTTATTCAAATTTTTCACTTTGACTTTTCTAGTAACTTGGGCACTCTGTGCACTTAGCTTCTCAAAAACATAAGTAAACTTTTCTGGCTCTGCTTCTCACAGTTCTAAAACGGATAGTAGTCTTAGTCACTTGCAGACCTTTCATAATGCCAGTGGTATAATAGGAAATATATTTGGTCTTTGCCCCTGTTCTTGGCACAGAACTGAAATCCATGGAATTTCTTGAGTGACAGAAGTTAACTTTTGTTATTCATAATGAACCCACTCAGATCAGACCAGAGTTTACACTAATAAAGTAACTTAGGGTGGGGCCATAGATAGCCTCAGGATAGAACCAATCACTAGAAAGGCCAAGAGAAGACTGAGTGTATAACTTTTTAGCCCCATGTACTAAACTCTAGGAAATGGAGCTGGAAGGCTAGAGATTGAGCTCCATAAAAATTCTTGAACAGGCCCAGTGTGGTGACTCATACCTGTAATACTAGCACTCTGGGAGGCCAAAGCAGGAGAATCACTTGAGCTCAGAAGTTGAAGATTAACCTGAGCAAGAGTGAGACCCTGTCTCTACTAAAAATAGAAAAGTTAGCCGGTACCATGCTAGGCACCTATAATCCCAGCTACTCAGGAGGCTGAGGCAAAGAGGATTGCTTGAGCCCAATAGTTTGAGGTTGCTGTGAACTATGATGCCATGGAAATTTGTCTGGAGCAACAGAGTAAGCCTGTGTCTCAAAAAATAAATAAATTCTTGAACAATGAGATTCAGAGCTTCCAGGTTGGTGAACACATTAAAGTGCTGGACGGATTACATACCAAAAGGCATAAAGTTCTGTGGTCTTCTTAATACCTTACTTATCCATCTCTTCTATTTGGCCGCTCTGCAATTTTTTTATATAATTTACCTAAGTAAAGTGTGTTTCTGAATTCTGTGAGCCATTCTACTAAATTATCAAACCTGAGGAGGGGGTCATGAAAATGCCCTTTTTATAGCTAATCAGAAGTTACAGGTGGCCTGGGACTTGAGACTGGCATCTGAAGTGACAGCAGGGTTCTAAGACTGAGCCCTTAACTAGTGGGATCTGCTCTAACTCCAGGTCATATCAGAATTGAATCAAACTGCTGAACATCCAGTTGGTGTCCAGAGAATTGGAGAATAGGTTGTTGGTGTTGGAAAACACCAGTTGCTATTTGTAGAAGTGACTATCAGTGCTGGGAATCCAGTGCCACATGGATTTAAGTGAAAAATCATGGTAAAAGGTTTATATCTGCAAAGTACAACAGAAAATTTGAAGATACGTTTCTTGATTTCCTTATAAAAATAAATTGTGACATTTACTTCAACACAACAGGTAAACTGTTCCTTTAAACTAATATGTTACTTTTTTTTTTTTTTTTTGGTAGAGACAGAGTCTTTTTGTTTTTTTTTTTTTCTTTTTTTGTTGAGACAGAGCCTCAAGCTGTCACCCTGGATAGAGTGCCATAACATCACAGCTCACAGCAACCTCCAATTCCTGGGCTCAGGTGAGTCTCCTGCCTCCGCCTCCCAAGTAGCTGGGACTACAGGCGCCCGCCACAACGCCCGGCCATTTTTTGGTTGCAGCCGTCATTGTTGTTTGGCGGGCCCGGGCTGGATTCGAACCCACCAGCTCAGGTGTACGTGGCTGGCGTCTTAGCCCGCTGAACCACAGGTGCT
>CAUYRH010087128.1:0-13636 GCA_963574655.1 Perodicticus potto
CTCAACAGGCTAAGGCGCCAGCCACGTACACCTGAGCTGGCGGGTTCGAATCCAGTCTGGGCCTGCCAAATAACAATGATGGCTGCAACCAAAAAATGGCCAGGCATTGTGGCGGACGCCTGTAATCCCAGGTACTTGAGAAGTGGAGGCAAGAGACTCGCTTGAGCCCAGGAATTGGAGATTGCTGTGAGCTGTGATGCCACAGCACTCTATCCAGGGTGGCAGTTTGAGGCTCTGTCTCAAAAAAAAAAAAAAATGACAATTATAATATTTATTTAAAGTATCCAATTATCTTTGAAGTAATGCTTGAAATATGAGAATTTTCTCAGAGGACAGTAACAACTTCAAAGAACTGTATTGGTCACCTATATTTATTAAAACTGACCTATTTCATTGGAGGTGGGGAGAAAAATTCTCTATTCACTTATTAGTCATAACAGAAATCAAGGTAATTTGGTAATTTGGGAGAATATCTGATGAGAATTTTTAAAATTTGAATGGTGACAATAAGACAGTAACCACTTAGGCTCCTCAACTGACAGTTTAAGGGGTTTTTATCCTGCCCTTTCAACTTGTGTTTTATCATATTGGTTGGTTAACAGAATTACAGAGATTGAATTCTGGGCTGTAAAAAGAAAAAATTTTTAATAAAAATACAGCATTCTATTATTTTAAAGGAGTCATTTTATTCAAAATATGTAATTTCTTTCCTTATAAATAATAATTACAGAATAGAAGTCAAAATAATAGTCATTTAAAACACTAGCCTTAATAATTTTGTGTTGCACTAAATTTATTGCATTTCATATGGCAGAAGCTTTGCCAAGGATGCAAAAAATGTTGTTTCTGGCAGAGGATGAAAGGAAACCATTAGATGGTATTTTAAAGCATTAAATAAATATTAATAGCAGTATAATATACAAGCAGAGCCAGCCACAAAGTTGTGGAACATATGGAAATAACATTAGTTTGAGAGTTAGGATGTACAGATTACTAACAACCATGTAATCATTCATAATAATGATTCTGATGGTAATTGTCCTTCCTAGCAAATATTGAGTATTTACAATGATCCCAAAATTTGGTATTTTTATTTATTTATTTATTTATTTATTTATTTATTTATTTATTTCATTAAATCATAAAGAGGTAGATCATGTATACATTAATGTGTTTATGGGGTACAAAGTGCTGATTTCACATACAATTAGGAATGCTTACACTGTACTTGTTAATATATCCCTCACCTCATTTACTTAATTAATGTGTTAAGACATTTATACTCTATACTTAATAGATCCAACATGTACCCTTGCAATATGCACCACAGGTGTGGTCCCACCATTCACCCTCCCTCTGTCTGACCTCCCTGTACCCCTCCCAATCCCCCCTCCTTCATCCTGGGCCATAATTGTGACCTCTTGTTCATACGAAAGTGTGAAAATTGTAAATTGGTTTCATAATGGTAATGAGAACTTTGGATATTTTTTCCTCCATTCTTGAGATACTTTACTAAGTAGGATATAATCCAGCTCCATCCATATAAACATAAAAGAGGTAAAGCTTCCATCTTTTGTAAGGCTGCATAATATTACATGATATACATATATCACAATTTATTAATCCATTCAGGGGTCGATGGGCACTTGGGCTTCTTCCATGACTTGGCTATTATGAATTGAACTGCAATGAACAATCTGGTGCAAATATCTTTGTTATAAAGTGGTTTTTGGTCTTTTGGATATACTCCAAGTAGAGGAATTGCAAGATGGAATGGCAGGTCTACTTTTAGATCCCTGAGTGTTCTCCATACTTCTTTCCAAAGGGAATGTATTAACTTGTACTCCTACCAGCAATGCAGAAGTGTTCCCTTTTCTCCAAATCCACGCCAACAGCTGTAGTTTTGGGATTTTGTTATGTGAGCTACTCTTACTGGAGTTAGATGATATCTCAAAGTGGTTTTGATTTGCATTTCTCTGATGATTAAAGATGAGCATTTTTTCATGTGTCTGTAGACCATGCACCTATCTTGTTCAGAGAAGCTTCTGTTCTAATCCCTTACCGACAATGAAATGGGGTTACTTGTTCTTTTCTTATTAATAAGTATGAGTTCTCTGTGGATTCTGGTTATCAAACCTTTCTCAGAAACATAACCTGCAAATAGCCTCTCCCATTTTGAGGGCTGTCTACTTGCTTTACTTACTGTGTTCTTTGCAGCACAGAAGCTTTTTAATTTGATGAGATCACAGTAATATATTCTTGGTGTTGCTTCAATTGTCTGGGGGGTGCTCCTCATAAAGTATTCTCCCAGGCCAATTTCTTCCAGTGTTTCCCTTGCACTGTATAGGGGCACAGTCATCTGTGCCCTTGTAAGGTCAATCAGTCTCCCATTTTGTGAAGGCAAGTTTAAAGTCTTTTGTGAGTTAGAAAGGAGAAGTCCTGGTGGGATTTTCCAGGCTACTTCCTTAAGAGGATTAACTGCCTCCAAATGGTCGGTTAAAGGATTATTATTATTTTTTTAACAAGTGAACAGTTTATTAAGAATTAAACAAAGGTATGATGTGATACAGTACAAGGAAGACACTCAAGATAGGTATAATAGTACTACTCACACAAAAGCTTAAATTTCACCTTAAAAAAAATCACAAGACAAAAGTGAAAGCAATTCCACTGTTATAAAATAAGATATTTCATGCAAAGTATTAACTCTGACCCACCAAGACCCAACCTCCCAACAAACAAAAAACTATCTGGGAATACTGCTATGCTAACATATTAAACACAATATAATCATTCATAGGAAAACAGTAATTAAGCAATGAGTTAAATTAAATAACAAAGTTCAAACTATCATAAACTCATAGACCACAACGATTTTACGAGACAAGCAATTCCAGAAATCTTATGAACAATAAACAAAGATGAAACATTTCAATATCATTCTACTTGATCTGTATACACCTGATATTGAAATTGGAGAAATTACAAACATGTTTTACTTATATCCTAAACAACATATTGACAAGTTGAATTAAAAAATTAAGGTTTAAGTAATGTACTTTGGTCAAAATTGAATCCAATTTATATGAAAGTTAGTCACTATTTTCTGTTCTTTTGTTGTTGTTGTTGTTGTTGTTTTTCTTTCCCTCACACATTCCCTCCTTCTCTGTCTGCTCTCTCCTTCCTCTATGCCCCACTGTGTCATTGATTGTCATTAATTGTCCTCAAATCAAAGTTGAATACATAGGATTCTTGCTTCTCCATTCCTGTGATGTTTCACTAAGAATAATATGTTCCATCTCCATCCAAGTTACTACAAACGCTGCAAAGTCTCCATTATTTTTGATGGCTGAGTAATATTCCATGGTATACATATACCATAGCTTACCAATCCACTCCTGACTTGAAGGACATTTAGGCTGTTTCCACACTTTAACAATTGTAAATTGGGCTGAGATAAACAGCCAAGGAGACATCAACCAAAGCAAATAGACAACCTACCCAAGGAGACAACAACCAAAGCAAATAGACAACTACCCAATGGGAAAGGATATTTGCACATTTTGAAACTGACAAAAGTTTAATATCCAGGATCTATACAGAACTTCAATTAATCTACAAGAACAAAACCAACAATTTCATACATCAATGGGGAAGAGAGATGAATAGAATCTTCTCTAAAGAGGACAGACAAAAGGCCAGTAAACACTTGAAAAAATGCTCATCATCCTTAGTTATTAGAGAAATGCAAATTAAAACCACCCTGAGATACCATCTAACTCCAGTGAGAATGGCCTATATCACAAAATCTCAAGAATGCTGATGCTGGTGCAATGTGGGGAGAAAGGAACACTTTTAGACTGCTGGTGGGACTGAAAACTACCACAACCTTTTTGGAAGGAAGTATGGAGAAAGCTCAAAGAACTCAACCTAGACCTCCCGTTTGATCCTGCAATCCCATTGCTGGGTGTCTATCCAGAAGAAAAAAAAAAATTATTATAAGGACACTTGTACCAGGCTGGTAAAAGGATTATTACTTGGCATAAGAATAACCTTGGTAAAGTAGTTATCAGTTAAGCCAGTTAAACCTTAGCTGATAAGGATAACAAGTGGTTATCAGTTAGTCCAATTTATCCATAGACCTGTAAGTACCAGGCGGTAAAAGGCCTGGGGTCAGGTTTAAGTCATATGTTCATTGATTAAGTCATAAGATTAAGTCATGTGCTTTTTGATTAAGTTATGTGCCTATATAAGCCTTGTTGGAAGAAATAAATTTGCCAAAATGCCTGAGCAAGCGTCAGCCATTCCCTTTCAAATCAATCATTTCATCTGCAGTGCTGCCTCTGAGTCATTGATGAGGATGGCTGAGTGGCAGCAACAACACTCTCCCCAAGAATTTTTATAGTTTCATGTCTTAAGTTTAATTTTTATTTTTTTAATACAGTGCCTCAAGCTGTGGCCCTGGGTAGAGTGCCTTGGCATCACAGCTGACAACAATCTGCAACTCCTGGGCTTAAGTGATTCTCTTACCTCAGCCTCCCAAGTAGCTGGGACTACAGGGACCTGCTACAGCGCCTGGTTGTTTTTTTGGTTCTAGTTGTCATTGTTGTTTGACAGGCCCTCGCTGGATTCAAACCTGCCAGCTCTGGATTATGTAGCTGGTGCCTTAGCTTGAGTCAAATTTTGTTAATGGTGAAAGGTGTGGATCCAGGTGTGCACCTAAAGGTCCAAGGTGTATGCCTTAGCTTGAGTCAAATTTTGTTAATGATGAAAGCTATGTGTCCAGTTTCAGTCTTCTACAAGTCACCAGCCAATTTTCCTAGCACCATTTGTTAAATAGGGAATCTTTTCCCCGGTTTATATTTTTGATCCAAGAAAATACAAGGAATAATTTCTATTCTTTTAAATTTGTTGAGGTTAGACTTGTGACCTAAGATGTGATCAATTTTGGAGGACGTTCCATGGGCTGATGAGAAGAATGTGTATTCAATTTTGTTAGGATGAATGTTCTAGAGATATCTGTTAAACTCAATTGTTGAATGGTGACATGTAAGTCCAAAACTTCTTTGCTGAGTTTCTTATTGGAGGATCTCTCCAATTCTGCCAAAAGGGTGCTTAAATCTCAAACTGTTATGGTGCTCGAAGATATTAAATTGTTCTTATCTGTTAGGGTCTCCTTATAAATTGAGGAGCATTCTGGAAGTTGGGTTTTGATTGAGAATTTCAGAGTGAGTTTACTTTGGTAGTAAAGCATTATGCTGGTCATTATGGAGGATGGGTCTGAGAATATCCTGAACAGCTGGTTTAGTTATGGCAAATTTCTTCAACATGTGTATGTCATTATAGTATTTAACTTCTCCGTCATAAATGAAACTAAATTTAGCTGGATACAGGATCCTGGGTTGAAAGTTGTTTTGTTTTAGGAGATTGAAGGTAGATGACTATCCTCTTCTGGCTTGAAAAGTTTCAGCAGCGAGATCTGCAGTCATTTTAATATTCTTCCCCTTGTAGTTTATGATTTTCATAAGTCTGGCTGCTTGCCAGATTTTCCCCTTCATATTAACTTTGGTGAAGTTAATTATAATGTGTCTAGAAGAAGCTTTGTTTGTATTGAGTCGTGTTTGGGTTCTGAAACTGTCTGCTTTCTGAAATTCAATATCTCTTGCCATGCTTGGGAAGTTCTCCTCAATTATCTCTTGAAGTAGAGTATCTGTGCTTCCAGAACATCCTCTTCTCCTTAAGGGATTCCTATAAGGTGAATGTTTGCTCTTTTGGATGGTCCCACAATTCTCTTAGGAAATGATCCATTTTTTCTCACTACTTCTCTTCCTCTTTGAGTGTTTGGGAATGTTCAAAAGCTTTCTGTTCAATGTCAGAGATTCTTTCTTCTGCCTGCTCCATTCTGTTATTGAGGAATTCTACTGTATTTCTCAAATCTTTGAGGACTGCAAATTATTGCCCTTTGTGTCAAAATGTTTGGTGATTTTTGTCTTTGAATTCATTGCATTCTTGAGACAACTTTTGAATTACTCCTTGAATTTCTAACCTAACTTTAGGTCCATTCTGTTAATCTTATTTGTATTCCAAATTTCGAATTTGATTTCTGACATTTCAGCCATTTGTTTAAGAATGGGATCTTCTGTTGTGTCACCTTTGTCATTCCTTGAGGGAGTTGATCTACTCTGATTATTCATGTTGCCAGAGTTTTTCCACTGATTCCTCCCCATCACTACTTTTCACTGTTTGCCTAGAGAAGCTGGTAAGGGGAAATTGAATTGAGTGCTCCTGGAGTTTTAGTTAACCAGCTCTTTACCAAAGAACTGGGACTGGTGATTTTGGCTTTCCCCCTAGAGCTTTACAAAGGTCCCATTTAGTACTACAGCTTGAAACTCTGGCAACCTGCTTGGTGCAATGGGGCTAGATGGCTTGTCCTGAATTCAGCTAATCTCTGTCCAATCCTAGTGAATCAGTGGCTTTGGGCTGAAATCTTAGCTGTGGAGATATATAAGCAACTAAGACACCCCCACACACACAACCAACAACTGGAAGAGGGGAATCCCACAATCCCACAATAACACAACCAGGGTACAACCTTGGTGGATCCCTAGGTGATCAGCCCAGGTCAAGAGAGCCAAATCAATTGTTCTGGTCAACACCAGAACACAGATCAAGCGAGAGAGTTCAAAATGTCTCTGACAAATAGACTACAGGGGTCCACTGGCAGCTGAAGTGTAATTCACTTCAGTGCTTTGTGGAGTCATTAAGACCCACCCAGTAAAATAGTGCTGGAGGGCTGGTGACTCTTTCACCACCTTGCACCTCTGCCACACTCAGCACTGTGGCCCTGTTCCCTCCAAAGAGCAAATATGGCAGGTACTTGGGTCTGCCAGAGTCAGAGGGAAGTCAATGCCTTGACGGCCAGGCAACCACACTCTGCCATCTGCCGGCTGGGAGAGCTGAAGTCTTGCTACCTCATGTGCTCAATGGAAACTGGGGAGTGTTTCATCTGAGTTCATTCCAAATCAGAAGTTAGCAAAGCAGCAAATGTTTTTCACCCTCAGAGTCCATGCCTCTTCCCAAGCCGCTCTGCTCCTCTGGTATCCCTGCAATGAAAGATCTGGCTCCCTCCAGCAGTCCACAAAATTGGGGAGGTGTCTGTCTGAAATTTGACCCTGGAGGGATCGTTCTATTAATGCTATTGCTAGGTGGGAGGTGTCTCCACCCATGTTCCTATGCCTTAGCAGTTTCCTAGTCTCACCCATCGTGTGGAAACTCAAGCCTCTGCCTGCTGCTGAGTTGCACTTTCTCAGAGCCAGTCCAGACACCTTCCCCACTGTGCCTTTCTGCACTGTTACCAGATTCACAGATACAGCTTTGCTGCACTGCCACAGTCCATGCAATGCCCAGTCCTAACAAAGAACCATGGACATTCTTGTCTCTGCATGTTCTAGGCTTCTAGACAGCCAGGCAAGGGCAGGGAAGGGTGAACTGGAAGTTCGTAGTGGCAGGGAAAATATTTGTTCAAACTTATTGCCAGACAAGAGAATGCCCAGGCTCACAGCAGAGACTTTCTAGAGAAGGAGTCCCAGCTTCCAGGAACTTGCTCCCATGGATGAGAGAAGATTATCTCCTTTTACCGCTCACTAGTAGAAATCCCATAGCAAGTCAGCTACTTCCTTGGGGGAGGGGATGGGTTTGTATCTGAAATCTGTGTCCTAGAAGTTGCAACTTGCCTCAGCAGAGAAGATATGCAATTATCAATCTCTTCTCTCAGCTTGGCTCCCACCCTTCAGCTTTGTTGGGTTCTTTCTGGCTTTTGTTTCTCCCTGTGGACAGGAGCTTCTGTTGAAATCTGGCTCCAGTCAGCCATCATGCCCCTGTCTCCCTTGCTTTTATTGAATGTAAAAATTGGAGTTAGGGAAAATAGCCAACCCAAATATTTAGCAAAACACAAAACATAATGAAACAAAACAAGATAAGTAAACAAAATGAAACAAAATAAGTAAAAAGGCAACCAGATACACAAACAAACAAACAGATGCACAAACAAACAAACAAAAAAAACAAAACTCAAATAGTCTGATGTAAGCACTCTCAGCAACTGTAAGAAGAAGACGATAAGAGAAAACAAAATAATAATATTAATAATAATTTAAAAAAATTAACAACTCCTACAAGAAAGAAAAAAGGATAAAACACAAGAAAAGCAAAAAGAACAAGCAAAGAAAAACAAAAGGTGCCAAAAACAAAAAAAATTATACACACACACACATATATATAAACATAAGACTGTATTTATGTGGTAAGGATCAACTTTTGTAGTAATATATTTATGTTGCATGTTGCAATATACTTTCTGGACACCAGGTGAAGCCATGAGTGGTTCCCAGGCTTATACCTGTTTCCAGCTTAGATTGTTCTTGGTGGTTGCCTGGCTACTGGCATGGCACTTAGACCCTGCCAAACTGTTGATTCCACTGATCTCAAAAAACCTTCACAGGCAGGTTTCACAAATTCTCCCTGCAACAGTTCCCGTGAGTTCAGGATATCCTGGGCCTATTTCAAGTGTAGGATGACTGCCTGCAGATGAGACTCAAATTGCCTCACCTGGCCTGCACGGAAAGGTGCCTGTAGTGACCGGCATCTCCCAAATTTAAAAACAGTGGCAGCTTCCTATCCGGGATCTTTCCCTTCTGAGTGTCTCTCCTGCTGCCTAACCACTGTGGTGCTGCTCCAAACGGCACCCCACTCTGGCCACCAAATTCCACTTGGGAGTCCACACTTCACCAATCTTTCCACACAATACCTAGTTTCCCCATGAACTGGGAATTGTAATCCTCCATGGGGGGAGAGGGGACTGGTTTCCACTGCCACTGAAGCCACAGCACAGAAACTTTCCTGGCAGTCTCTGCAGCTCTGGATTCCACTCCAAGTCCAGTAACTCACAACCTCTCTGTACACCGGGAACTACCACTCCACAACAATATTCCATGTTGGGAATGATCTAGCCCACTCACTCTCACCTGTTGTTCCAAGAGAGCTAAGCTAAATGTCTTTCCTGTTGGCCATCATGCTCTGTCTCTCCAGAATTCGATATTTTATACCTTTATATATGCTTAGAATTAAACCATTTAAAAATTACTTTTAACCATGCTATCTCAAGCAATTTTCAACTTTCTCAATGAGGATTTCTCATCTGAAAAAATGAGGCCTGGATTGGAATGGGTGACTCTTCACAAGATATCAAGCACTCTTATTCTCCCTTCTGAATTTCCCTTTACTCTCTAGGCAAATACATTTATACTTCTCCTAATTCCCTATAATATTTCTTTCATAGATTACTTTAAAATATCTTAATTTTAGACTTTAGCATAACTTATTATAATTTATATATTTCCACCATAGGAAAACAGTCACAAACATGAGTTCATATATAGGGTTGCCACGAAGTTCGTGTGTAACTCAAATCACACATGAACTTTATGGACACCTGTACCGCAAATGCCCCTCTATCTATGAGTACAATTGGTTGCTCTTTGAACTTCTAGCTTCCCCTTCAGCTTTCTTTCTGAACCTCTCTCTCTCTGCATCACAAAAGGTACTTCTCCTATTCTTTGAAGGTCTGGCTAATTTGCAGTGGGAGTGATAGTTATATTTCATCCAAAAGATAAGCTCTGCATGGGGAGTCAAGCATGAAGCTATAACCTCCATTGCTACTCTTTACCACTAAGTGAGGTGGAAACCATTTCGCAGATGAGAGGATATAAACTTATGTTTGGAATAGTATATGATGTAATGTAGTCAAAGACTGGGGAATGCTGGTAGTGAGCTGAGGGCTTTGCCTGGAACAATATGTCAGAGCTAGCATATGGGCAGTCCAAATGCCTTAATGAAAGTTTGCATAGAAACATTTCCAAAATGTGAGATATTTTAGGAGGTCTTAGGTCTGAAGCAAAGGGGGAAATGTCAAATTCGAGGGGAAAAGATATGGAGTGGGACCTTCTTATTTTCTGGGTTCTGTTCTTTCTGCTACTGTTACAAGTTAGGGCTGCTCCAAGTAGGTGTCACCCTCCCCATCCCAGTTTACTGCCTTTGTGCTTCATTCAATTTTGTTCAATTTTCATTCTGTTGACATTCACATTAAAGGCTTCCAGCAATTCTTTTTTTCCCTAATTTTGTCACAGTTGAAGTACTGTAAGTTTCCCAAAAGAAGTCTTTTGCTATAAGAAAAGGAAGTGACTATCTTCCTGGCATGATATTACAAGGACAGACAAGACAAGGTAAACATACATAATACTGGCTTTTTAAATGTGGTCTCTTTCTCTACTTTCAACTACTATTCAGAAAAATAAGCTCTAAAGTTGTTAATTAAAAATCGTGTTCTTTGGGATTTTAATTCTTGACTGGTTATATGTTGGCTATACAACCATAATGAAGATGCATTTAGAATTCCCCTCTTATATGTTTAAGAAATATAAAAACTATTTCTTAATACATATGATTAATGTACAAAGATTACAAAGTTAAGGAAGTAATTCTGATTTTTATATTATATCAAAATATTAAGGATGTACAGATGCTTTTGTTACAGGAATACATATTATAATACTGAAGTCAGGGCTTTTCGTGTATCCATTACCAGATGATTATTCACTGTATCTGCTAGATAAGATTTTATCCCACATGCCCCACACCTTCTTCTTAAATACTTTTTTATCTGGTATGATTATTTGTAACATGAACAATCTGAAGAGGATTTAAAATGCATCAAGTGGTTAATAATAGAAATGAAGAGATTTATACTTAAAAAAATATGATAAAGCATTATAGGAGTGTCAAAACCAAGGATCAGAAGCCATTTATATTTTCACTTCCAGAAGTTTCTAAACAGAAAAGAATGTGAACCTATCTTAGGACAACACTTATTTCTGTAGTAGACAGAAATATAAAATGACCTTCACTGAGTCAATCCTTTGTGTAATCCCCTCATTTTGAGTGTGAGCAGAAGCTCTGACTTCTTTCTAGACAGTAGAACATGGTGACAGGCTAAGTCATCCATGACCTTGGCCAACCAGAAGTTGAGTTTCCCACAGGTCCTGAAGAAACAAGGTGGGATGTGTTCTTGGGACCATGCCGAGTATTTAGCAAGGGCTATTTGTGTTTATTAAAGACTGAATAAATAACTCAAACTGTGTTTCAAAACTTCAATTTTCAGCTTTTTTCTACTCATGGACTCTTTCAGTCTCAGAAAGTGTGAAATAAGGGTAAAGAGCGAATTTTCCTTCAAAATTTTCTGTGTTTTGTGTTATGTTCACAGCTACTTTTGATTAAGGCTATTAAAAAGGATAACATATGATTATATATAATGCACTGGGTCTGCATTTGAGTATCTACTTAAGGTCTGAATTATAAATAATGATTAGGTTCACTATGAACATTGATTAAACACTTGGTAGGATGCAATGAATTTTTTATAGATGGATTTTCTTAAGCCAGGAAAAAGATTATTTTTAGAATTCTACCACAATATGTCATTCAAAAAGAAGGATCTTATATTCTTTATCTGATCATAATACTTTCCAAAAAATTCACTGGAAGAATTTAAGTGTAGGTGGGTTTAAGAATATGCTTATTCAAATGCTTTTTTAACCATATCTCAGAGCCATAGAAAGGTGTGTTTGAAAGACAATCATTTGACAGTAGCTGGACATTATGCAGCAAATCCAAACAAATCCACCCTGATTTTCTCTTCTTCACACTATCTCTACTATGGTTTAAAAATGGAAGCCCACGGCTGGCCCTGGGCAAAATGTCAAGTGCAAAATCCTCAACCTGTCATTCAAAGTCCCGAACATTTTGTCCCTTCTCTGCCTTTCCAATTTCAACTCTGATTTTACTCTAAGACCCAGGTGTTTTTAGACTTATTTCCTTTCAGGCTATTCCTGAAAACCTTCTGGCTGTCCTAAGAAACCTCATTCCCCTTCCTTGCCTCTGGGTTTGTGCACCTTGCTACGGCTGTCTAGCATACTTCCTTGACTCCATAAAAGCTAATATGTTATTTTTCCATGCTCATTCACATTTATACTTTCCAACATACATCCTTGCCAGATATACCCCAGATTTTAATGTCTACTTTTCCATATTTTCCCACTTCTGTTATAACACATTATGATCTTTGAACCAAATTATCTATAGGTAACGATTTTTTTATACTCTTGATGTCCTGTGGCGCTGTCTATATTTATTGTTATTATTATCTACCATAGTGTTTTATCCAATGCTTTGGGAAAGGCTTATGTTAAATCATGTCCGTTGAATTGAACCATACTGGAATAGCCAAGACACCTACATTGTAAAGCCTGAAATCATAGATTGCTTTTTACCCTTATCATAGGCAAATCAACTTTAGTTTGAATTTGCTTCATCTGTAAAATGTAAGTGAACCAGCTACATTAATGGACATAATGTTGTGAAAAGTAATCAGTAATGAAAACTACTATAAACACCAATTACCAAGATTTTATTTATTCTATAATTTTAGGGCACTTACTCCTTCCTTTTAGCTCTCTTAGGCAGAATTCGACATCTCTCTTATTTTAGTTATTTACTGATAACATTTGCTTTAGCAATTTCTTTTTTTTTTCTCTTTCAATACATGTATTTTATTATTCTTCATTACATTATTTCCCCCCACCCCAGCCCTCCGTGGTAAGACAGAATTGATTTACAGAAAAGAATACAGAAAACACCAAAGCTCCTGGTAGAGGGAGAGATTTCATGTGGGGAGAGAGAAGCTCTCTCTGTTCCTCTCCCGGTCTTTCCCGGTCTCCTCCTCTAGGCCTCTAGCCTCAGGGTATATATAGGTGTATGGGTTCTTTGGCCAGGAAATAAAAGAATACAGTCCCTTCTGCTGGGGGCAAGGTGAATAAGTGTATCAATGAATGGACACAGTCCATCCATGGAATTCAGGACTAGGAAATTCACAAGAAACTGACCTAGGCATAGGAAATGAGGGTTCCATATTTAGTCCCAAGTGTAAAGTAAAGGAGACACCAAGGCACAGGTGTCTCCACAGCAGTTGTCCAGCCTTCTTGGCTATTGGAGCCTCTGATGGGTGTTGTAGGACCCCCTCCTTGCCTGTCATCCAGCCCACTGGCTCTTCAGCTGGCTGCCACTGCACCAACACCACCAAGGAGGAGGCGGCAGGTCCGCCGGCTCTGCTGAGCTGGCTAGGGTGCCAGATGTCCTGCATCAATTCTCCCTCTCCAAATAGAAACCCCAACTGCTGTTAGGGAAAAGGGGTGAAGACTCGATCTAACTGCTTCCTGCTGAATCGGGCGATGATAGAAGGGGGCAGTTAGGGTTTCTCCGGAGGGAGAGTGATACAGGGGTTCATAGACTGGAACCATTTTTATTGCGTGTGGCTTGATGGCCTTTCTGGAAAACATAAATCTGATTAGTGTAATCAGTAATAGGCAAAGGTAGAACAGCATCAGGTCAGAAGCACTTATTCAGTGATGCTAAAAGATAACCATATTAGGATTTTTCTAGTTGTTTCCTAAATAATAACTTCAAACTTTCTTCTGGCTCACAAGTGTAGGTGGTCTGTGGTTGGCTGTCTTCATTGCCTGCCTCC
>CAUYRH010087129.1:0-58268 GCA_963574655.1 Perodicticus potto
TATATAGTGATTAAGAAAATGCTATGAGGGCTATCTCTCATAGTACGATCAAAATGTTTCTGATTGTATATGAAGCACATTCTGCCCTATGATTGCACCAATGTACACAATTATGATTTAATAAAATTATTTTTAAAAAAATTAAATATGACTTTCCTCTTTCTCTCTCTTCTAGTTTCTACATCATCCCACATTTCAGCGGAAGGAACAATTAGACATTTCACAAATATATATCAATATTTTTCTACATTGAGCGTGACATAACCCAGCCCAGGTTGCAGCCTCACGAGTCCAGCTTTGGGGCATTTTCCTAACTCTGGAGAGAAGGAAGACCCCTTGCTCAGCTTTTTGAACTTCCATGGCTTTTCCTTTGTTTGATAATATAATTCTTTAAAATAAATATCAAATAACTTACAAAGGAGAAATTA
This sequence comes from Perodicticus potto, assembly GCA_963574655.1. Taxonomy (NCBI): domain Eukaryota; kingdom Metazoa; phylum Chordata; class Mammalia; order Primates; family Lorisidae; genus Perodicticus; species Perodicticus potto. The sequence goes on from CAUYRH010087129.1 coordinate 429, forward strand.
AATACATAATACATTGTAAATACAGATGAATTATGTACAGTGAAATGAAACATGCTCTCTGAGTGTCAGGGAAGATACACGTAACTCTGCTATACACATTTGCATCTCTGTGCTGCCTTGGCCACCTTTTATAAAAAAAAAAATTACTGAAATTTTCTATCATTGGAAATGATAATATCCTTGCCTACTAGTCTCTACTGTTACATTATCAAGAGTTAATCTTATTTGTAAACATCCAAGTGAAAAACACTTTTGTGCTGCAACAGTCCATTATTATTTATGGTTTCAGAGGTTTTTAATATTTTCTTTTTTATTCAGGTTTAATATGAGGGTATAAACAATTAGGTTACAATTCCACAAACAGCATGCATGGCATTGGCACAGAAACATAGATATATGGAACAGAATAGAAAACCAAGAGATGAAACCAGTCTCTTACACCATCTGATCTTTGATAATCCAAAAGATACACGGGGAAAAGAATCCTTATTCAATGAATGGTGGTGTTGGCTTGGTGACTGTAGCTTAAGGTGCCAGGGCGCCAGCCACATACACTGGAGCTGGTGGGTTGGAATCCAGTCCGGGCCTGCCAAACAACCACAACCATAAACAAAAAATAGTCAGTCAGTGTAGCTGGCACCTGTAGTCCCAGCTACTTGGGAGACTGAGGCAAGAGAATCGCCTAAGCCCAAGAGTTTGAGGTTGCTGTGAGCTGTGACGCCACAGCATTCTACCAAAGGTGACGTAGTGAGGCTGTCTGAGAAAAAAATTACTATTCCACTAAAACAAGTGTTTAGGGTTGGTGCCCACTGCACAGTGATTAGGGCACCAGCCTCATACACTGAGGCTGGCAGGTTAGAACCTGGCCTGGGCCCGCAAAAAATGACAACTGCATCCAAAAAGAGCTGGGTGTTTGGGCTCCTAGCATAGTGGAAAAGGTGCCAGCCACATACACCGAGGCTGGCGGGTTCGAATCCAGCCCAGGCCAGCTACAACAATGACAACTGCAACAAAAAAATAGCCAGGCAATGTGGTGGGCACCTGTAGTCCCAGCTACTGGGATGCTGAGGCAAGAGAATCGCTTAAGCCCATGAGTTTGAGGTTGCTATGAGTTGTGACACCACGGCACTCTACAAAACAGCAACATAGTGAGACTCTGTCTCAAAAAAAAAAAAAAAAAATGGTGTTGTGAGAACTGAACAATCACATGTAAAAATCTGAAATTGGATCTGTACCTTTCACAACTTACAAAAATTGATTCAAGCTGGATAAAAAAATTAAATCTAAACATGAAATGGTAAAAATCCTAGAAGTCAGTGTGAAACAAAGTTTTAATACTTTCTAGATACTCTAAAAGGAACGTTCAGGAAATGTAACAGCTATGCTATAAGATTCCTGTGAAGATTAAATAAGACAGTGTATGTAGACTTGCCCAAAGCTGAATAAAGGTAATTGTGAGGCTGGTGTGATGCAGAAGTTCACCAGCTCATGTGTGCCCACCCGAGGACCCTGCCTTCTCTAGTACATTTTAGGACCTGCACATACAGGAAACTCTACAGCACAGGGGTTAACACTGAGAAAGGAAGACTCTGGCCTTAAATCCCAGCTTCACATTTAGTGGCCACATGACCATAAGCACATTACTTAACTAACACACCTAAGCTTCAGTTTCCTCATAGGCTGACAGGGTTATAATTACTGCACTTAGTTCATGGGACTGCCGTGAAGAAAAAAACGAAAGAGAATAATGTTAACTATTCAGAAGAGTGGATGATAGATGAAGAGTGTTGTACATTTTTGGCAGTATTGTGTGATTTGGTAATACTAGTGATTTGCAAAAGTATCTAAACGTATCTCTCATGAATGTCATGGGTCAAATTTATATGGTAAATGCATGGTGACGTTTACAGATTTCATGACATCAAATTTCTATAATGGATTTTAAACTTTTGTCCATCCTGTAATGTTTCTTGAAATATGCATAAATTAAACATACGTGGCACAAATGCTGTTATACTTTTTCCCAACCCATGATGATCACAACCAATTAAATCACAAAACTCTTTCTGAGTTCTGGAATTCCTCGGTGTTATTCTCAACACAAATTGGGATTGCCACTGTATTAGTCTACCAACAGCATTGTAACAAATTACCACACAATTTGTGGCATAAAATAACAGATAATTGTTTGCTTCTAGTTGCAGAGTCAAGAAGTTCACATTAATCTCATGAAGCTAAAAATCAAAGTGTCATCAGAGTTGATACCTCTGAAGTTTCCATGGAAGAATTAATGTATTGTTTTTTTTCCAGCTTTCAGTGTCTGTTGGCATCCTTTGGCTTGTGGTCAAATCACTGAAACGTCTTGCCACCTTTGTCTTATCTCTAACCCTCTTTTCTTTAATCAAACATCTACTTACCTCTATTATAAGAAAACTTGTGATTATATTTAGGGCATACTCATTTAATCCAGAATAATGTTGTTTTCTCAAAATAATGGAAGGGTCAGTATTATTATGCTTATAGCTTAATTACATCTGCAACTCTTTGTTACCATGTAAAGAAAATATTCATAGCTTCCAGAAAGTAGTAGAACTTGGATATCTTCTGGGGCTATTATTCAGCCTACCACAACTGTGATGTGATTAATAGATAAGAGCCTGCACACAACAGTCAGAAGGAATTGACTTAATGAAGTCAAGATGACAAATTTGGGCTGGAGGAGAACAAAGGATGACTGATGCTTCCCATAAGAGCAGCTAAGGCTATTTTCTGTTATGAACACTCATCTGTATTATTCTAGAAAATGATTTGCAAGAACACAAACTTAGCTCATTTTCAAAATTTGTCAATGTAAAAGCTCAAATAATAAAATATTCAGATACATACGTATGCTGAAATATAACTAACAAAAGGATTTATATTAGAGTGGGTGGTGGAGGGAAGAATGAAGAAAATTAAAGTAGGTAGTTTCCTTTAATATGTGAATAAATGCTATTTCATTTCTTCAATCACTTATAGTGATATCAACATGTTCTCAATGAAAAAAATTACAGAACAAAATAGAAATAACATGTTAGATCTTAGGCAGCTTTGATTTTAGGGTATAACTTTTGGATAAGAGCCTTGATTTGAAAACCACAAGGAGAAAAACATTCCTTGATTGTGATCTTCTAAAGAAATCCTTACTACAAATTAAAAATCAAGTATATTCCATTGTGCAATAAAAGCGAAGGATAATGATAGAAAGGTATGTGTTACTCTGCCCTTAAGAAATGTAGAGGAAATCAAGACCTGGTGACTTCTTGATGATGACTTTTCTCCAGCTTATGTCCCTGTAGTCAAGTCTTCTTTATTCATACTTTACAACATCTGTCCATCTCACAAAGGCCTCTGATCCACAGGATTGAAGACCTAGAAGTCATTGTTTTGATGCTGAACCTACCATAGTTAATTGGACCATCAGCAGGTACTGAATTCAAGTTAGGATAATCAACTTTTCTCACATAGGATTTTGGCAATGTGATTGTATTTAGCCCCTCCCACACACACACACAGACATAATCTGTGGGGTTCTGATGGAGCCAGTCTTCACACCTTTCGTACATGTCTAGATTGACAGTGTGTACATTTCAGAACAAACAGCGAGAGTTGGTCTGGAAAGAGAGAAAGTGGAGGAGGGAGGCAGTGCATAGATGGAGACAAGGAGAGTCTATGTCTAAATACTTTGAAAATAATAAGTTTTTGCTCAGACTCCAATCATTTTACGTTTGACTATATTCTTTCTGGTTCTGTAATACTAGTTATAAAATCACTGGTCAGAGGCCACCATACTTTGTTAAGGCCATTATCTGACTAGTTCTTTTGAATCACGCATTGCCTTTTTCAAGACTATTGTGTTAGGGAGTCTTCGGACGACTTCTGAAAGTTACCAAGATACAATGTTCTTTACTGGCTCTGTCTTTTAAATGTGAGTTCAATTTTCTAATGAAAGATGCTTCTTAGACCTCTAAAGCAGGTTTACACAGCGTCTGTGGACAGGTTAGCATATGAAGCTACATTTTTGCCTTGACTAAAACACCATTACCTTGATCTTATAATCAAAGCCAATGGCAGCTATAAAATTGATACATACTCTTTCCTTGGACATCCTTTTTGAACTTTATGCCTTTTCTTCAAATAGAATTTATATTTGAAGCTATAAGACCTTTACAACAACTACAAAATAGATATAAATGTTTATATTTTCCAGATGGATGAATGGATACTCAGATAAATTATAGAAAGAGTCAGTGCTAAATAGGAATTACAAAGTTATTTCAAATGTACCCTTGTTTTCTCTACCATTTCCTTACAGATAGGTGATCATCCTCAAATCCTTTCTTGTCCATGGATTTGGCTATATTGAATGTGGATTTATCTTCTGTGCCAAGATAAAAGTTCGTGCAGTTTCCTTGAGCCACCGTGAAATGCTCTTTGCCACACTCTAGAAACATGTAAACATGTTAATTCATCTATTAGGAAAAAAAATGATAAAAAGGTCTTACGACTTCAAATATAAATTTTGTGGTTGACCTGGGAAATAGCTCTCTTTTTAGTTTTCCGAAGCTATTTTCTAATGATTTAATCTTCACAACTTGCTAAAATTAATTTTCTCTGTTTTACTACATGTAGTCTAAAAAAGCTTTCAGAGAACAGACAGCACTATGTTTACACAAATATAAATACTGAAAATGAAAAATGAATGGCCCCAAACATACAAACATACAATCTCAAAAAGGGTCCATGATAGGAGCTGTTGATAGCTGGGAGATTAATCACATTTTTTCCTAAAGGCTTTCCCATCATTACACTTTCAACTAATAGTAGCAAATAGCATTTCTTGAGAAATTGTCAAGAACCATACCAATAAATTCATATGTATTATTTGACTGAATCCTGACAATCTAAAATAGACTGTGAAATTATCCTATTTGTCATATTTTGAAGGCAAGATCTCAGAGAAAGATTAACAGAGTACTGAAAGTCACTGACTTTATAAATGGTTGGAGTCACACCCATCTGTACCTGATTGATGTACTAACCAGTCTGTGGTACGTCTTTCACACTGGTAAGAATTATTTAAGAATTGATGATTAGATGAAATGATTTAGACGATAGCAAAAATGAAGAAGGAAGAAGAGTGAGAGAGATCGTACTTCCAAACAGGACCAATTGAGATCAGAGGTACCTGAAAGCAGTAGGCTTGGCTCTGTTTACACAACCTAAATTTGAGAAAGTCTATAATAGGTGACTTAAAGCTCACACTTCTTTGCCAGTCTCCTATCTGTGAGAGGCCAGAAGAGGACATTTTGTGACACCTCTTTTTCTTTCTTCCCCTCTAAGGCTGTTGATTCTTTCAATCCTATTTGGATAAATCGTTGAATCATCGATATATATTCTTTTTTTCCTCTTACTGCTCTGGATACTCTGCTTATCCTCTCTGGACAAATTTTCCTCTCTCTCTCTCTCCATCTCTGTTCATGCAATCAAGTCAAGAGAATGAAATAGTTGGAAAGAAATGGATCTATTCCATTTTATGTCTTCTTTTGAAAAATCACCACTCGAATTCTGGTTTCTGGATTAGAAGTCTTGTAAGGATATTGTAAATCCTTTAACCTCAATTGAGAAACATCTGACAAGACCTTGAGAAATGGGAGCTTCAATAAAAACCTTATCTTATTAATTCTACAGCTTTTGATTCACCTTGTCAGAGGGATTTCTCTGTGGCTGAATCCCTCCTGAGCAATCTAGACTCAGTGAAAATCTTTTAACAACATAGATATATTTCTAGTAAGCATCTTTATGTATTTATGCATCTGAAAACCCTTATTCATTACTGCCTTCACAGAGCTGGAAATCTGTTGAGAATGATAAGGGACCATCCTTACTAGAAACTCAATTTTCCTTCTTTATAACCATTACATCACTTTTGTTAGTATAATTTATGACCATCAGAAACCAGAGTCAAAAGTAAAGGTTTAATTTTATTTAATATATGAAAACAGGTGAGTCATTGTTACCATCTTGAATATGAGATAAGATCTGTAAAATGCGTCACTAAATGAATACTTAAAAAAACATAATATTTCCAGGTGTGGTGGCTCACGCCTGTAATCCTAGCACTCTGAGAGGCTGAGGCAGGTGGACTTTGAGCTCAGAAGTTCCAGACCAGCCTGAGCAAGAGTGATACCTCATCTCTACTAAAAAAGTAAGAAAATTAGCCAAGTGTGATGGTGTTTGCCTGTAGTCCCAGCTATTCAGGAGACTGAGACAAGAGGATTTCTTGAGCCCAAGTGTTTGAGGTTGCTGTGAGCTAGGCTGACACCATGGTGCTCTATCTAGGGTGACAGAGTGAAACTCTGTCTCAAGAAAAATAATAGAAAAAAGCCTACAATATTCCTTTAAGGAAATAATTCCTTTAAGGTCATGTATCACTGGTTTATGTTCGTTGATGATTTTCTTTTTAAGATGAAAAATAAGGATGTAAAAAGAGAGAGAGAAGCGTAGGTACTGTCTTGAAAACAGTAATACATAAAATTGTACTTACAAAAGAAATCATAAAGCAGCTGTTTCAAGTCAAATAAATGAAGTTATTAATAAACTATAGAATGATCCCTGAAAATATAGTAGTCTAGTTTTCGAAAATCCATCTCTATGTATATTCTCACAACTTTCACATTTTCGTATCTCCAAAGGAAAGAAGGTTGAATGCATTCACATTAGAAGTTTCTCTGTAAATATTAGTTTTGCCTACTTTATCTTTCACCCACAGATATCTAATTCCTTTGCTTAATTCAGTTAGAATTTGGCAAGTTCCATTTATGGAGGTAAAACTTCAGATCAAGATCTCTCTCTCTCTTTCTCTCTTTCACCTCTTCCCCCTCTAATTCCCTTCCTCTCCCCCTCTCCTCCCTGCCTCCCTCCCTCCCTTTCTTCCTTCCTTTCTTAACATTAAGAAGGTAAAAAATGTTCTAGGTTACATGGATTGCTTTTGAAGTGCTTGAGTCCTACAATAGGTGTGATAGTGTTCATTGTACCCATTAGGTAGATCTTTGCCCCTCTCTTCACATCCCCCATTGACTTCCACTGACTTTTGCCTCCCTCTGTGCACATACATAATCATCAGTTGGTTCCAATTTACTACTGGAACATGTGCATGTGATATATGTTTTTCAATTATTGAGAGACTTCTGCACTTAGGAAGATGGTCTGCAGTCTATAAAAATTGTTGCAAAGGGTGCTAATTCATATTTTTTGGTTGAGTAGTACTCTATGGTATACATATACCACACTTTATTAATCCACTGATGAACTGATGGGAACTTGGGTGGATTTCACATCTTTGCAATTGTAAATTGTACTGTGATAAACATTTGGGTTCAGGGGTTATTTGGATGAAAAGCCTTTTGTCTTTGCATAAATACCCCATAGTAGGATTGCTGAATCAAATGGTCAGTCTACTTTTTGTTCTTTGAGGAATCTCCATGTTTTCCATAGAGATTGTACTAACTTGCAGTCCCATAAATGGTGTACAGCTGTTGTTTAAATTGATTGATTGACGGTGGGGCTCCAAACGCTTCTGGTTTGTAAGATTTCCACTGAGAAGCCAGTTGTTAGCCTGATATGATTTCTTTTGTAAGTAATATTTGAGGCTTACCTCTTGCAGCTTGGAGAATTTTCTCTTTCATTTTGACCTGGCCAGTTTGATTTCTGTGTGTCTCAGAGATGACTTGTTAACTACACATCTTCCCAGTGTTCAATGCCCATCTTGTGTCTGTATGTCTGAGTATTTGGAGATGCCAGAGAAACTTTGCTCAATGATTTCCTCAAGCAGGTTTTCCTTCTCCCTCAGAATTCCTATAATTCAAATGTTAGTTGGCTTCACACGGTCCCATATCCCTCTTAGTGATTGCTCAGGCTTTCCTATTTTCTTTGCTGCTACTTTAAATGACTGGGCTATCTCAGGAGATTTGTGTTCAAGTTCGGAAATTCTTTCTTTTCCTCATTTTAGCTCTTATTAAAGTTTTCATCTGTGTTTTAAAATTCCCTAAAGGACTTTTCCTTTCTTTAAGTCCTCATGTATCCTCTCTTACGTTCTCTGGCTCTCTAGTGTGTTTTTCATTTTTTTCATTGATTACCTAAAATCTTTTTATGGCTTATTTTTGTTGGTTTTCAACTCTCTCTCCAATTCTACTTGTGTTATTTGTCATCCATATTCTGAACTCCAATTCTGTCACTTTGGCAATGTCTTTATGGATGAAATCCACTAACATACCTCCATTATGTTCCTTTGGGAACTATTTTGTTTTTCATTTTTCCAGCTTTCCTTTGCTGGTTTCTTTCTTTTTTCTTTCTCTCTTTTTTTTTTGGTTGCAGTTTGGCTGGGGCCAGGCACGAACCCACCACCCTCGGTATATGGGGCTGATGCCCCACCACTGAGCCACAGGCGCTACCATTTGCTGGTTTCTTTTTATTTCCTTCCTTTTCTCTCAGCTCTGCATCAATAGGATTGCAGGGCAGTGTGTTATCCTTTGTGAGGACGCTCTCAAACCAAGTCCAGAGTGATGGCAGCTCAGGGCTGGAGGTCCCAAGTGAACTGTTGGACCTCAGGGAGGTTCTGCCAGCACAGCCCAAAGTGAAGATGACTATAAGTTGTGGGGTTTGGGGGTCCAGGCACAACTCTGGAGTATCAGAGGTAGAGTCCAGGCCTGGCTGGGCCCTGGTGCTGTAGAGGAAGAGCCTCAGACTTGGACACAGTGAGAGCTCTAGAGAAGCCCTTGAGGAATTTGGGGGCAGAGCTGCCCATATGGGGGTGGGTCTGTTTCGCCAGTGTGGGGACTGCTGAGGCCTAGTCACATAGGAATGGGTTATCTAAGAAGCTCAGGGTCTGTGTAGGTGAGCCAGAGATGCTGGTCAGCCAAGGTTCTCTCCCTACAACTAGGACCCACTCAGGCAGTCACCCCAGGCTTTCCAAGAGGTGCCTGTGGCATCTGGGGCTCTTCCTACATTCACCTTTCATGATGCAGAAGAGGAATTCTTGGACCCCAGTCATAGAGAGGGACATGGGAGAAAAGAATCTGCTCTCTTCCTTCTCCTTAGCCCAGCAGAGGTGATGCTAAGGTTATTGCTGGAATTCTGGGTCCTGAATGGACCTGGCTCCAGAGTTTCAGGATGGCATCATTTGAGGAAACCTGGGATTCTCAGACACCATGTCTCTATCTGCATGGACTCTGAGCAGCTCCCTGAGCAGCAATCTGATAGCGGTGGAAGAGGGAGATGCCACACAGATAGAGCCGCCTGTGACTTTTATTTTTCTCCTAATATGCAGGGTCCCCTTAGGTTGCTTCTATCTTGCTGTCTTCACCTTTTCCTGCAGTGTTAACTGTCCTGGGACTCCCAGCTGATCTCTGAGATGGTAGGTGACAATTATAAGAATCAACTGTGCCCTCTTGGAGTGGACAGATGCTCTAATGATCTATAGAGATGTTCTCCCTGTCAGTGATTTATGCTTACAGAAAAGAGTCAACAGCAGAGATATTCTTTTGTGCCTCTAGGAACTCTAATATCTCAGGAGAAGCACTTGAATGGCTCAGGCTTTGGGAGAGGCCCTGGAGCTTTCAGGGGTTGCTGGCTCTCCGACACAGCAGAAGTGAGTGGAGGAGCAGGGAGGGGCATGGTTAGGTTGGTTAAGCCTAGGGGCTTTACAAAGCCTTGGCAGGGCTCACAGGTTGTTTTTAGCAGTTACGGTGAAACACTGGGAGGGGAGTCAAGGTAGGACCACTAAACTGGGTTTACTGCTTGTGAGGAAGGGATTGTAATGCCCTGACTGCATGTGGGGAGTCAGCTCTACCTCTCTTGCAGTTACCCTTCCCTCTGGTGTCTAGTTGCAAATGAATGCCTGGATGTAACCCCACTTGGTTGCTATTGCACCATGGGATAGGATCCTCCATGCAAAGGGACCTTCCCAAGTACAGTATAGTGTGGCTTTGAGCCTTGGTAGGACTCCAAGATCAATTTTCCAGCTGCTAGGGAAAGCCACTGGGAGGAGGGTTGAGATGGGCTCTCCAAAATGGTAAGGCTGGTTATGTGGCAGGGCTGCAATTCCCCAACTGGCTGCTGGAAGTAAGGTCTTCTCCTCTTGCATGATCCCTACCTTTTGGTTGCAAATGGGTGCCTGAACAAGCCAAGCTCAGTTGCTATGGTGCTGCAAGCTGGGATCTTCCCTGGGGGAGAACTCACTCTATTATGTGGATCAGATACCAGTTCTCCCAGATCACCATATCTCAGACTCCCATGTTATTCCCCCATCTGCTCCACCCATCTGGGCCCCTCCCTCACCTCCACAGTCCCTCCTATTTCCCCTAGCAACTCACTGAAGTCCTAGGGGCACAGGGCCTGGCCTGCAAGTCTAACCCAGCGTGTACATCTTTAGGAAATGCCAGTGGGCTAGGAACTCTCAGATCAGGCATGCTGGGTCCACTGTCTGTCCTCAAGAGGAAAGGGTGGGATCCACTCTCTGTGGAAACCTCAGATTAGAGATTGCACTAGCTGGGAAGAGGTGGCTGCTCACCAAGTTCTTGGCTCAAACTGCTCCCCTGGCTCCAGTGGGTGGGGGAGGATAAGAGTCTGAGTTGGAGAAAGCCTGTTCTTCATCCTCTTGGGTCACTGTCACTAAGAGAACCCCACATGAATGTCCAGACTCTTGGATTATGCAATTTCTGCCCACAATTCTGTGGTTGCCACAATGCTTGAGCTCATGGGAGTGGAAAAGCCTCCAAGTAACTTTGTAACCTATTGAGCACTAAAGGAGTGTGGGAAGGAAAAAGGGATCCCTCTTCATCCTTTCCCTGGGCTCTGGGCTTCCCTGGATTTGATCCTTGCCAGGACCTTTTATTTATTTATTTATTTATTTATTTATTTATTTATTCATTTATTTATTTATTTATTTATTTTTTCATTTTCCTTTTCCTTCCCTGCTTTGCAATTTTCCTCTGGTGTTTCCCCAGGAAGCTCCGGAACTTCTTCCTCCATCTGCCCTGTGTCTGTTCTCCCCTGTCCATCATCTGAAACCTTTTCTTCTTTCTGGAACAGTCAGGTAATCAATGCCTCTTTTCAGCTGTCTTGCTTCTTGTTTTATTGAATATGTAAGTAAAGCTCAAGGGCTTGCTTCTCTGCAAATGAGAAGGGAATGAAGGACACTGCCTTTAATCAGCCCTCAGTCTTCTCTGATGCGCTCTGTCCCTCACTGCAATTATACCATGGCCAATCCTTCATTCTGTAATACTATGTTACCTTTAAATATCCGGTGTCCATGTGACAAAAACCAAACTAAAAATAGAGAAAGCACAAAACATTAAAAAATAAAAAGAAGAGAACTTATGTGCAATACATACTATGTGATGCATAAGTGTGTGCGCTTGCCTGTACTCACACGTGGGTGTGTCACATCTCTGGGTGATACTCTTCTTCAGAAGAAAGACTGTACCATCCTTTCCTGTCACTGCAATGAGGTTTGTAAAGACAGAGTTGACACACAACTTACACTCCATGAGTACATTCGCAGGTGTACTTGATTCTGATACTTGGGTTTTGTTCCTTTTCTCATTTTTATTTTACCATTTCTATGACAATTAGAATGACTGCTATCAAAGCACTCTTTCAGTATTTCTTTCATCCCAGGGACTATAAATGGAAAGGGTTTTGTTTTTTATTTTTTAAGTATATAAACCTAAGATTATAGAAACACGTTAAATAAATAGATACAAGCTATACAGCATGTGGAAATTATTTCTAGTAGTTTTCCCTATGACTCTAATCTCTGAAAAATCTTTGTAATTTAACATAAAGGAGAGTGTTAGGAAAAGTCAAATCAATGAGTGGGAGCCCGTCAAAGATCTCTAAGAACTGAAAGGTTAATTTCCTTTCTTCACTCTGAGTGATATCCATGGAAAAAACTAACCAAGCAAACCTTTTTAGTAAAGAAATTCAAACAATAATCATGTTTAGTTCATCTTTGAATATATTTATCACAAGGAAAAAAATAGCTAATCTTTTTATTTTTGCTTTCAATTTATGAACATACACTCATTTGTACCATGTTTGTGATTTCTCTATATGGACTTTGGGGCCTAGGAATTGTATGGGTGTTGTCAGTAAATGAAACATTTTGAGTCCTGGAAGATCCATAGAGATTAGATAACACCTATAGGAAAGAAAGGGTTAGTAGCTTCTTAATGAGAAACACTTCAAGCACTTGCTCATCGAAGGGAAACATTTTGAAGTTTAAATCCTAAGTATGGAAATCTCAGCAGGTTGATATACCTAATTCCATGGGGTGGGAAATAAGAAACTTTAGTTTTCATTTCATTTCATAAGCACTGTGAATGCTTCTCAAGGGGGTGGGGAAAAGAGTTAAAAATATATATATATCTTTAAAGTAGGACTGCATTCTTATAAAAGGGTGCAAAATGTCCCAATCTTTATGACTATTTTTATACTCAGATGAGGGCTTGTCATATTGGCAACAAACCTTGACTTTGAAATGAGCAAGATCCAATGTTGAAAATGTGTTTTATCCCTTCCTAACTTTGTGAAATTAGTAAACCTCTTTCTATGTTTCTGTGTTTTAAATCTCTAAAACTAGGCTATTCATCAACCTATTCTACTTGATTATTATAGAGTCAAATGATAAGTAAAATGCATTAATCCATATGCCCGACATATAATGAGCATTACATAAATTAGGTGATAATATTCATGATAATGTCAAACATGATACCTTCAACAGGGCCTCTCCCTACAATAATTTTATTATTGTAAAATGTACATTTTTACAAACTTTCCAAAATCTAAAAAATAATTAGAACTTTGTCAGATATTCTGAATTCACTCAAACTTTATCAAACTTTCTGAATTCCACCAAAAACTTTATAATAAGTTTCTGAGAGGCACAAAATTCCAGGAGCAAATCATTAGAATCAGAAGCACAGACACATCAGAGGTGTTGAAGTGGAGGGTCAAGAGCTGGTTATAAGCATTTTTGACTCTGGACTTGCAGAATCCTTTTCTTTGAACTGTGCCCCACTGACAAGTGGCAAAACTTTTTTGTTTACCTTTTTTTTTAAGTCTGAGAAATTGTTTAATAAGGTTAATCACAAGCGAATGCAGAAAAATCCAGCAGGAGAGAAACAGCAAGAATGAGAGAGAATGGCGGAGGTGAAAGGCACGAGACAGTTTTAGTCAACTCTACTGGTCTATGAAGTAAGAGGCGGCCAACAGGGCCCTAGTCTTCCCCATGGGCTGGCTGAACTTCAGATGGGTTTCTTCCTCACTATAGCTCCCTGCCATCCCTTTTTAGAACATTTACTTTAGGAAACTTGCAATTAAGCTATTTCTCTGCTTCAAGATATAAACCTTCTACAACTTGAGAATGTCTTTCCCAAGGACCCAGGAACCGTCCTTTGAAATATAATCAAGAAAGATAGACCTCTACCTGCTGGTCCTTGTAGGATGCTATGGGTTTAAGTTGAATATGTCCCAATTAGAAAATGCATGTGTCCCAGTCATACTAGCCACCTCCTTGCGTATCCTCAGGTACTTTTCCACTAGCTCGGCACAAGGTCTAAAATTTCTCCTGACTTTTGTTGCTATGGAGTTGCATTCAGTATCTCTCTGCTACAGTGACAATCTTGCATAACGTATTCCTTGCTTTCTTAATTGTAACAGGGTACTGTTTATGTTATAGGTGTACTTTGCATGGATTTCATATACAATAGGCCAAAAGGTCTGTGAATTATCTATAAACAGGTGAAAACACAGAATGATGTTAAAGGTATGGGATAAGACCATGATTGAATTTAACGGTAATATGTACATATGATAAACTGGGATTAGAAAATAGTGGCATGAAGGGTCGATAAAGCTCAACTCACTGAGGCAAGCCAGGTAAGTAGGAGATTAAATGTAAGGAGCTGTGTTAAGGAAGTGGTAGAAGAAACTCTTCCAAAGACTATTTATTGAGTAGAAATTATAATTCTCTTTGAATATGTGGGTATAATAAATGTTCTCAAAGTAGTAATTAATTAAAACATGAATGCACCAATTAATTAAAAACAATTTCAGTTTTTACTACACACATTGTTTCAGATGTTCTAAAAATCTCCTCTCATGGAGTTGCAGATCAATAATCTCCATCAACTTTTAGGATATCACAAAGGAATTTTAAAGGGACAAGTATGACCCCTATAGCTCTGTGAAATTGAAAGCTCCATAAATACTTATTTTTCAATTAGTTCAACAGTTCTGTGGGACATAAATGGGCTTCACAGCAAACACACACACACATGCAACTACATACTTCTCTTTGTGGTCATAGGAATTGATTTTAGATAATAAATTTCCCATTTAACCATGTAAAGGCTTATGACATAGAGGATTTATTTTTTTAGTACCATTTGCTGGAAGATGATGTGGTACACTTGAAGGCCAATTAAGAGATGTTCTAGAAACTAGATATAAAATAGAAAGATCATCTACCAAAGTCCTTTATATCTCTATCTCTTGCTGTGGCAACAAAAGAGGTTGAGACATTCTGGCCAATTGCTAGGACTTGGTCCAGGCTTATAACCTGCCCATAGGGAATTCAAATCCACTGTCTATATTTTTTCATATCTGGAGATATCTCTCCTAGTTCATCTTCAATAAAATATACTTTATGAGTATTTTTCTCACCATAGGAGGTCCTATTGCCCTCATCCCAAGGTGTTTAATTCTTCTATTATTGTCTTGAAAACTTTCACTAGATCAAAAGCTAAATGGTAAGAATTTGAGATAAATTCTGGGACCAGGGAACCACGTAAAGTTAATTAGGCTGCTCACAAATTGAATGCATCCCTATAGATCCCACATTCAGAGTCTGTGCTAAACCTAATATTTAATAGCATTTTTAAGACATGGTTTTGCAATTCCTTTGGCATGTGTCAGTGAAGAATTTTTTGAGACACTCAAGGATATGTAACATGGCACAGCTGCAGAGCTACTCAACTTCCATGTTTGTGTTTGTTTGTTTTTTTGTTTTGTAAACGTGAAATGCAAGTTAAAATGATTGTACAAGTTCCTAACAGGATTTGGTGCTGATTGTTAGAGATAATGAGTAAGAGATTAAGCTAAATACTGCATATTCAATAACCTGCTTCTTCCTCCTCATCACAACACGACCACTCTCACACCATCATACCTTTTGAGTGCCGATGGACTGAGCTATCAGAATGCCACATCCTGACCTTTTATCATGAATTCCCCAGTAGGTGAAACACCTCAAGGAGATTCTGATGACCTCAGTGGGCTCCTTTTAGTGGTTGAATACACACAGTAAAGACAACCATTAAAAAGAATATTGATGGACAGTGCCTGTGTTTCAAAGGAGGAGAACACCAGCAGCCCCATATGCCTGAGGTGGTGGGTTCAAACCCAGCCCCAGCCAAAAACTGCAAAAAAAAAAAAAAAAGAATATTGATGATGTGTGTGGATTTTTAAGTGATAGCCCCATAGGATAATCGAGACATCCCTTGTTAGCCCTTGGGAGATGTCATCAGATTTTATAGAAACTCTTCCAACACACCAAAATATATCAACACTAATGGAGTGCTTTGAAAGTGTGTGTGCTGTTAGCCACAGGAAGCAGGGTAAATGGGACAAGAGAACAAGCAGGAGCTCTGTGGGTGGCCTTCAGGGCATGTGGGCAGGGTAGGGAAGTACAAACCCATAAGATTTGTGTTTGTCAAAGGGAACATGGAGTATCAATTAAATGTCAAAGCATATAGTGCCATTTGTTGTTTTTACTTCTACTTGCTGAACAACTACTAATTTTACTTATTGAACAACTACTTTTGTACTCTCAAACCATATTATTAATATGGGGAGTCATTTGTTTTCCTTAGCTGTAGAGGTTGACATGTAGCTTGGAAATATTGGCTCAGAGCATCACATCTTATTGGCTAGAGGTTAGGACATGAATAGATTCAGGCCAACCTGAGAATAACATACCCAATTCTACACTTTCCATTGAAAACGTTGAAAAAAGAACACATTCTTTCTGCCAGATTCAGAAATTAACAAAGTACAAACTATGGCTGTAGGAGGCTACCTATGGCTGAGGGATATGTTTTAGAACAAAGCCAACACATACAAGGCCAATTACTAATAAACTTATCTGGATCCCTCGCCAGCTTTCCCCAAGTTGCTCATATACGTAAGTGAAAAACGTTTATTGAATTTTTGATTAGAATTAGTTTGAATTATATTTCTGTCACTGGTACTTCTCAGAATAGTTGTGAAATGTGCAAAGAATTAAGCTTTACTGAGTTTCTCTTAAAAGGCAAAGCTTGACAAATACAGCCTGTGTGCTGCTATTTTATTTTAGGAAATGATTCCCAAGGAAGGTTAGGAGACAAGTAGTAACAGAATGATGGAAAAAGCCAGTTCAAGCTTATGTTATCAAGTTTACTACTACCAAGGCCCACTGGTGATCAAGGCTGCCAGCACCATTTTCAGTATCACTCATCCAAGAAGTGGAGATGGCCTCAGCCATAGCTATAGGCCCAGTGTGCAGCAGTTGACAGACACAGGATAACCACTATCGAAACTTTCTTTCAAAAATCTTAAAAACAGGAGGGAGGCAGAAGTTAGTGAATCAAAACAATTATGAATTGGGAAATCAGGTTTATTGATGGAGCAAAAAGCTTAGACAAAGGTCTTAATCTTGGCTATTGGTTTTCTTGAATACCTTCCAATGGTAGATTTGTGTAATTTGCACAATCAGCATTTGTGCTTTCAACTATTTTCATCTTTTACTCATGGTTAAATGATGACTATAATAACTCCAAGCCATAAACTGGTTTCCTGTTATTTTTACAAGATTGGTGTAAGAAGAGTCAGCACATAAATAAGCAAGTTCAACGTACTGCCCTGCCCCACAGCGATGAGTGACTGGCTATTCCGTGTGTACAGGCTTCATTCTTGAGGTATGTGTGGGAATCAGTGATTACAGGATGAAAGGCAGAGTCAAGGATTACGTATGAATCTAATTCTTGTTAGAATAGTGAAAAGTGAGCTCAGGCAAGGATACTAACTCCAATCAATTGATAATGCCTGCCTAAAATATTGTTTTACATGAATTTCTGAGAATGTATGGTGAGATAAATTCCACATTTCTTAAGTGACTGATGGATGAGAAAATAAAGGATTAGCAAACAAACCTTTAATTTGACATTCCTATAAAAGGGGTGAGAGGGTCTGAGGGAACGAAAGAGGAAAGTGGTTATTCAAAGAGTCTGATTATAAATTTGTCAAATCAAGTATAGGGTGCCAATCCTCCTACATCCTTAGACACTATTTCCAGATTGTACATGTATAAGCTTTTAGCGGTTTTTTGCAGATGTCCTGTATCTTGTCATTGGAGAAGATCTTGGGCAAGAAGTGAAAATTACATGATGTAAGGCCTATAGAAATATGTTATTAAGTTGCATCAGCAGAACACATAAATGACACAAAGAGGTAGACAAGAGATATTAAACAACTATATCCCTCCACCCACTTTATATGACACTATATTTTGTAATAGCCTGTCTGATGAATCCATAGGGTCTTACCAATATAAAGGAGTAGTACTCATATTATGACATTTTAAGAATTATATTTTATGTATCCACAGTCAAACCATTTATTAAAAATCAGATTTAATATCTGAGCAGTAAACCATGTCATTTAAGCCTAAGGTACAGCTGCTAACTAGGCAAGAATGTCAGTGAAATAAAAATTAGCATTGCAGCATGCTAACAAAGTAGGAAAATTATAGTATTCTTCTTAAAAATGATAATAGCATGACCCATATTTATACTTACTTTGTGAAAAAATTGCTGTTTTCAATAAGTTTTTGAGAATAACACTGACAGTAATGAAGCAGAAAAAATTGATGGATGTGAAGAAATTAAGGTGCTTTATAATAGGCTATAAAATTGTATCTCTTTGTTGCCCATGCACTGTTGATGAGCTTGCGATGTTTTAGACCTTTTTAATTTATGATGAAATCATTTTATTTCTTTCAGCAACAGTGGATATAATTTCCTTATCTATCATTAGAATGGTTTAATACTTTCATTAATCCACACATCATAAAGCAGAGTCATTTTTATACTTTCTCCAATCACTTATTTCTCCTATTCCAGAAAAGAAAGCACTGTTTTCTCTTGATTCCAAAGTGAGACTTAAGCATAGTATCTTCCTGAGCCTTCACAATTAGAAAGAGAAGATATGGAGATGGAGCTTCTATTGCCACCATTTCTTTTTCTTTTTTCTTTTTTTTTTTTTTTTGCAGTTTTTGGCTGGGGCTGGGTTTGAACCCACCACCTCCAGCATATGGGGCCAGCACTCTACTCAGTGAGCTACAGGTGCTACCCTGCCACCATTTCTTTATATCGTGATTAGGATATTGTTAAGCTTTATAATAAATCAGAAAAGTGACATTGTGTTTTTTTATTAAGTCATGTATACATAGATCATGAATACGTTTATGTCTTTTGGGGATTCAATGTATTGATTATTTGTACAAATTGGAGTGCTTACATTAATGCTGACTATGTGACAGTGGAAGTCAGCAATGATGTCTCTTGCAAATAGGGAGTTGATTTCCTCACCAAATCCAGGGGAAACCCCTGGAGAAGCTCCTCTCATCCCTTTCCTTTTTCTCTTAAACTCATTGTTGAGCACATGGGCTTGTTTTGAACTTAGCAGATAGAGACAGAGCTAACGATGTTTGAGCCCTTTCTTCCATAAGAGCCTTGATTATCATCTTATTCCTTTCTTGTCCTGAGCATCTTGCATCCTTTTTCTTCTTTGGACAGAGTTTCCTGATTCTGTTACCCTAGGTAGACTGGGTAGAGTGCTGTGGTATCATAGCTCATAGAAACCTGAAACTCTTGTGCTCAAGAGATCATTTTGCCTCAGCCTTCTGAGTAGCTGGGACTTTAGGCGTCCACCACAACACCCAGCCAATTTTAGAGATGGGGTCTCACTCTTGCTCAGGCTGGTCTCCAACTCCTGAGCCCAAGCAATACACCTGCCTTGGCCTCCCAAAGCACTATGATTGCAGCCTCGACCCTCTGTGCCTAGCCCTGACAATCTTTTCAGAAGACTCCTTCTTTCCTCTTTACAGAGAACCACCCCAATTGTACTAAAAATGTATAGGAGAGAAGGACCAGGCATTTATAATAGTATAGTAATAAATTGTTCAGTCCCCAAGTGACGTGGGCCCCAATAGAACTTTATATTGATGTTGATTTTCTAAAATTGCTGTGGTATACAGAAGAGCATGTCTTAAGTAAAGACTACTGATGAACCTGTAGACTGGCCACAGTTTAAAAACAGATGGGCTCAGAAGATGCATGCTAACAAAAGGCTGATCATTTAGCTCTACAAACAATTTCAAAAAATGATATATTCTACTTGTCTGCTACAATGATATGGAAGCTAATACTAAGAATGTAGAATTAAAAATGTAAGATTAGAGAAGCAGAGAAATTATAAACATAGTAAAAATAATCTATGATATAAGTAAAAAATATGTATCATACCCGTCTACCACCAAAATGATCTGCCATCATTAATATACGAAACAACTCTTTCAGGCTGAATACTGAGAAAACTTTAAAGTATTTTGCAACATACACCTTCAGGCAGTCATACCAATCTTTCAAAGAGGAACCTATTTGTGATCTCTGATCTCTGATCATATCCAACATAATGTGTCATGATGATAGGGAATGTTAATAGTGGGTCAAAAAATTTAGAATTTTTTTAAATTACCTGTAACTTTCCTTGACTATTTTTAGAATACCTATTATTTGACACTAGAGCATGTGTTGCTGTGTACATGTGCTATTTTGCAATCTTTACAATGCTTTCCTATACATTACATTTTTGATCCTTGCAACAACTCTATGTCCTAAAGCAAGGAATTATTATTATTATTACTCTAACACTAAAAGCTATTTTAAGTCAGTAAACTCACTAATGGAAAAAAATAAACAAAGCAGATGTGTGTATAATGTATCTATATATATGAATGCATATATGCTCATTCATGTTTTCAAATTATTTTTAAACTAAAATTAAGTCTAATAATAAATTATTGTTAAGATCTACAACAAGTTAAGAATTATTCATCTATAGCTATAAAGGATCCTCTAGTTATACAAAACCTTACTTGGATTTTATTTGTACAGAAAGCTGCCATTTCTAATCCAGCAATTTTGTACCAATGTAAAGAATATAAGAGCCAAGTTTAGAGAAAACTAGAAAATTACACAATAATATTTTACGGAAAAACAGCTGTCTTTCTCATAGTCCAGATCATCTTTGCATATTTAGCTGATTGCATGACTGGCTATTAATATTATCCCAGGTTACTAATTGGTCTTACTAAAATTAGGGGAACATGTTTCCTTCGATGATCACTGTGTATAATTAAAATGTGATGGGCCGCTGATTGTTTCACTGCCACCTTGGTCTCAAGAAGAATCTGTGTTCAAAAATAGTAAGTTACATAATTTTCTAAAAAAGAACATGTATAGGTAAAATCCAATTTTTGTTATCACCAGGTTATGAGATTATGGGTAATTTTATCTTTTTAGTTTTGCCTATCTACATTTCCTCATTTTGCTATTATGAACTCCCACTCCCTTTGTTGAGTCATTTAAAAAACTCATTAAAGAGATCCAATAAAAAACATACTAAGTTCCAATCGATTTTCACAGCTACAGTTTCATTCGGACTTGTAAGTCTAGAATTTTTTTTTTTTTTTTTTTTTTTTGGCCAGGGTTTGAACCTGCCACCTCTGGCATATGGGGCCGGCACCCTACTCCTTTGAGCCACAGGTGCCACCCTAGGTCTAGAATTTTTGACAGAAGAAAGTAGCCATAAGTATTTTGCAATAGGAAAAATGTAGTAAAATAGTAAAAGACCTTGAACCATTTGATTCCAAGGGACAGTATGTTCTTTAGTAATGAAGATAGTATGATGCATAGACATATAAATCAGAGGAACAAAATAAGCTTTCAGAAATAAACCCACACATGTATGGAAAATTAATATTTGATAGAAATGCCAAGGCAATTCGGTGTACAATGAATAATTTTTGTTTCAACAAATAGACAATTGGATAGCCACATTACAAACAAACATACAAAGCTTGTTTATTATGTCACATAATTTACAAAAATTAACTAATATGGATCATACATATAAACATAACAGCAATAATGATAACATTTATAGGAATAAATGTAGGAGAAAAGCATGGTAACCTTAAATTAGGCAAAGATTTCAAAAATAGAAAACAAAAAGCATAAAATAAATCAACAAATTTGGTTTAATCAATTAAAAACTCTTTATCCACTGGGTTCAGTGGCTCATGCCTGCAAACTAGCACTTTGTAAGGATGAGAAAGAAGGATTCCTTGAGACCAGAAGCTCAAGACCAGCCTGTGCAACATAGTGAGACGCTTATCTCTTAAAAAATATATATTAGCTGAGCATAGTGGCATCCATTTGTAGTACTACTAGGGAAGCTGAGGTGGGAGAATCACTTGAGTCCAGAAGTTAGTGGTTACAGTGATCTATGATGGTGCCACTGCTCTCCAGCCTGAGTGACAGAGGAAGGCTTGCATGCTTTCTCTCTCAAAAAAAGACCAAAAACAAACAAAAGAACTCTTGTTCTTCAAAAAGTACTATTAAACAAATGAAAAATTGATGCTCATACATGGTGGGGAAGCATGGATGAGGGAGGGAAAAGTGGGAAAAGGGATGAGGTGTGGGGCCACATGGTGTGACACATTTCTTGGGGATTTAAAAAATCTATAATAAAACAAATAACCAATAAAAATAAATAAAAATTAGCTTTACTAAAAAAGACATATGAAAGCTAAATGAGCACATAAAAACATTCTCAACATTGTTTCTCATAAAGGGAATGCAAATTTAAATAATCATGACAAGCCACAATGCCTTCACTGTAAGGGCTTATATTAAATTAAAGACTGACCATACTAAGTGTTGGTGAGGATATGGAGCAAC
This sequence comes from Perodicticus potto, assembly GCA_963574655.1. Lineage (NCBI taxonomy): Eukaryota > Metazoa > Chordata > Mammalia > Primates > Lorisidae > Perodicticus > Perodicticus potto. Next base: position 22,595 of record CAUYRH010087129.1, read on the forward strand.
TGGAACTCTCTTATGCTAATAGTGGTTGTTACAACCATCTAACCTTCTGGAAAGCAGTTACACAAATTGTTACAAAGTGAAACAAACACCTGCTAGATGATCCAGTAATTGCACTGCTAGATATTTACTCAAGAGAAACAAAACATACGTTCACATAAAGACTTTTGCATGGATATTCACAGTAAGTTTATTAAGTTTGTTTATTATAGCCACAAATTGACAACAAGCAAATGTCCTTCAATAGGGAGAAATTGTGCCATAATGAATCTGGCAAAGGGTTAACAACCAGAATCTATAGAGAACTCAAATTAATCTACCATAAAATGAACAAACAAACAAATAATCCTTTCTACCACTGGGCAAGAGATATGAACAGAACCCTCTCTGAGGAAGATAGATGAATGGCTAATAAACATTTGAAAAAATGCTCCTCATCCCTGATCATCAGAGGAAAGTAACTTAAAACCACCTTGAGATTATTACCTAACTCCAGTGAAACTAGCCCACATCACAAAGTCTCAAGGCTGCAGATGCCTACATGAATGTAGAGAGAGGGGAGAACTTTTAATCTGGTGGTGGGACTACAAACTAATACAATTTCATTGGAAAGAAGTATGGAGAATGCTCAAGAAAATCAAATTAGACCTCCTATTTGATTCTGCAATCCTCTCCTAGGCATCTACCCAGAAAAACAACAAAAACAATAACAACAACAATAAAACATTTCATCACAAGGACATTTGCACCAGATTATTTATCACAGCAGCTCAACTGACAATCACCAAAATGTGAAAACAATCTAAATATCTGCCAAACCAGTGATAGATTAACTGGGTTAATATATAGCTGTGGTATGTGTATACAATGAAATATGATCCTACCATAAAAAGATGGTGACTTTATATCTTTTGTATTAACCTGGATGGAGTTGAATTATATTTTGCTTAGTAAAGTATCACAAGAATGGAGAAGCAAGAATCCAATGCACTCTATTCTAATATGAAGCCAGTAGACAATCTAATATATGCTCACATAAAAGAAAAATTCAATTTAATTCAAAGTGGAGAACAGGGTAACAAGACAGCAAAGAGAAGGAGGAATAAAGGGGGTGGTTGTACTCCCACCTAATGGGCACAATATTAGGGCATATGGCACACTCCTGGGGCAGAACACAATATAAGAAGAATTCTATTTAACAAATGCAAACATTATAACCTAATTCTTTGTATCCTAATTCTTTGTACCTGAAACAATAACAAATAAAAAAAAGAAAATGGCATTTATATAAATATTAAAGTAAGAAGCTTATATTGTGTCTCCGAGGATTGATTTAAGGCACTGCATATAAATTAGTTCTCATCTTTCATTCCAATGCACACACCCAATATACTTTTATATATAATTCAGTTTAACTTTCCATTCTTTAATTTTCAGATGTTTGTATATAGAAACAAGATTTTCAATTAGTGGGCTTTTGGAGATCTTTTCTCCAGAAATCAATCTATTAGTTCATAAAATAGTTTGATAATGTATCTGGAAAAGAGTCTGGGATAATTTGCAACTACATCGTATGCTCTATTACTATAAAATTCCAATGTAATTAAGTAAGCTTAAATATACTAAAAGTAGAATATGTAACAATCCTAAGAGCATTTTAGATAGATTTTAAAAATACACTATTAGTTTAGAATTCAATCTACTTTGGGTAGCTAGTGAGAAGATGGCATTTTGAAAGCTATGTTTAAATTACATTTAAGTTAAAATGTAGTTATAAGGGATAATACAGTCACTTATGAAGCCTCATCTGGCTCAAAAAACCTAATGCAGGTAATTGTCTTCTGTACATTTAGGCAAGGCTTCTGGAATGTATATTATGCTAGAGGAACAAAAACAAAGTTTGCCATTCAATGAGAAAACAAAAATTGGTTTCAGTTCTTATCATTGGAGCGGAAATTTATTTAGTTACTGTGAACAAGTACAAGTTCAATTTTTTAATTGGATATTTATTTAGCATCTTTTTTAGTGAACCAGAGAACTGAATTTAGTGAACTGAAATTACTATGTCTGCACTCCCATGTTTATCTCAGCGCCACTCACAAAAGCCAAGGTATGGAATCAACCTTGGTGTCTATCAGTAGATGAATGGATAAAGATATGTGGTATACATAAATAATGGAATACTGTTCAACCACAAAAATTAATGAAATCCTGCCATTTAAAACAACATAGGTGAACCTGTAGGACATTATGCTAAGTGAAATAACTGAGGCATAGAAAGACAAATCCTGCATGGTCTTCTTATAAGCAGGATCTAAAAGAAGAAGATGATGATACAGAAACAGAGTGGGATAGTGGCTGCCAGAAGGTGAGGTCCTCGAGTTGGGGGGGCAGGAGGATGGGGAAAAGTTGCTCAAAGCATCCATAATTATAGTAAGATAGAAGGGATACATTTCAACAGATTATTTTATAGCAAGGTGACTATAATGATAATATAATGTATTGTTGAAAATGTTGAGAGACTAGATATTATGTGCTCTTAACATAAAAATAGTAACCATGTGAGATAATGCATTTTTAATTAGCTGATTTAACCGTTCCAAAATGTGTACATATTTTATTTTATTTTTTATTAAATCATGGTTGTGTACATAAATGCAGTCATGGGGTACAATGTGCTTGTTTGATACACAATTTGAAATATTTTCTTTGAACTGGTTGACATAGCTTTCATGGCATTTTCTTCATTATTGTGTGCAGATATTTATATTCTACAATGTGTACATATTTTAAAACATCATTTTGTATGTGATAAAATATGCTATGTTGTCTGTCAATTTAAAAAAGAAAAACTGTTTTGCTTTCTTTTCCAAAGATATTTCCAAGTAATGTAAAATGTTTGCAGCTTTGTTTTGATGAGGGCATTTAGAGAAAATGCATTTTTCATTTGACATAAAATTGTTAAAGATCCTTTCAATTAAAAATGCTTTCAAAATAAGTGAAAGCATTTTAAAAATGCTTTGAAATAATTAGTAAAATTAAGGTACTAAGGTACATAGTCTTTTGGTTTCCAGTACAGCTTGTAAAAAGCTTAGAAGTCCCCACTCCATCCTAACAACACATATAAGGCTGGGCAAAATGAAAATATCAGCAATTCTTCTTTAGATATGTCAGTGAAGGGAAAGTTCAGTGCCAAATCACTGCCCCTCAAAATTAGAGAGCTATGGAGGCAGATACTGAGTACTAAAATTTACTGGATTAAATACCCAGCAGCAAAAGCTCCATGGGAACCAGTGCCAAGATAGGAAAATCTGAACTGAAATTGACAACTTGCTGGAGATTTTGTAGACAAATGTAAGGGTTAAAAACTCCAAAGGAATCCAATCACTGGTAGGAATATGTACTTTTATTTTACCTCTAGGAGTTGGATATGGTTTTCAAAGTGAATATCAGAGAAGAATCTCTTCATCCTACCAGCACAGGGAGGGGGAAAGAATAACCATTTTGAAATATTCCAGAAGATTCTATTCTTCTTTACAAAGCCTTCCCTCAGAGGAAACTGTTTTACCAAACCCCAGTCTGCAGTGGCTTTGTCAGGGCCTAAGCTGCTCAGAGGAAGAGGAGGCACCCAACTCTAACCAGATCTAGCCTTCCACATGGGAAAAGAGAAATGCCTAACTGCAGCATTTTCTACCAATCATGTCTCAACTGAATAAGAAGGAAAACAGAACAATACACTGAGAATCACTAAGGTCCACAGGCTAGACACAATGTCATCTGAAAGCTAAGATGAATCATAGGACTAGAACTTGTCCCTCAAACTTCATACCTTACCACATTATTACTAAAGGCCTATTTAACACAGTTCCTTTCACCAATTTTTTATGTCTTCCTTTTAGTAAAAATACTACAAAGCATACCAAAAGGCAAAAAACACAATGTGAAGACACAAAATTACATACAGCAGGAATGCTGCTATTATCAAACTGAGGATTAAACAAACAGAAAGCCCAATTAACATGCTAAAGGATTTAATGGAAATTGAAAGCAATATATAGGAACAGATAGGTAGTATTAGCAGAGATATGGAAATTTTAAGAAATAATAAAAAATGCTAGAGATTAAAACACTATAATAGAAATGAGGTATGACTTTCATGGGCTCAATAAGAGCATAGACATGACTAAGGAAAGAATCTCTGAATTTGAAGACATAAAAATAAAAATTTCCAAAATGAAAAGCAAAGAGAAAAAAAGACTAGAAAAAAAGAGAAGAGAATGTCAAATCACTAGATGACAAATACCAAAGACATAACATGTACTCAATGGGGAAAAAAGAAGAAGAAAGAGGAAGAGGAAGAGAGGCAACTTTTGAAGCAGTAATAATGGAGAATTTCCCCAGATTAACATTAGATTCCAAAATACAGATTCAGGAAGCTCAGCAAACACAAAACAAGATAAATGCTCCAAATCATACCTATGCATATCATTTTCTAACTACAGAAATGTAAAGGTTAAGAAAAAAATCCTAAAAACAAACCAGCAGCAAAAGAGGTTAAACAAATGTCCTTTTTTATAGGGGAATAAAGGTAAAATTACACCCACTTTCTCTTCAGAAAGCATCCTAGCAAGAAGAAAGAGAAGTGTAATATTTTAAGTGTTGAGAGTTACTGAAGTGTTGAAAGAATAAATGCTTAGAGAAAAACTAGTACAACAAAAAATTAAAATTATGTGCTCTGTTAAATTAGATTGAAAGAGAATAAAAGACTTTCTTAAATAAGAACTGAGACAATTTGTTGTCAATAGACCTGCTGAGACAGAAATGTTAGTAGAAATTTTTCAGAGAGAAGAAAAATTATATAGGTCAGAAACTTGGATCCACGCAAAGAAAGAATGCATATTAGATGATGAAAAAGTGAAGGTAAGATGAAAACTTACTTTTTTATTTCAATGATCTAATAGAGAATAGTTTGTTCAAAATGCTAATAGCAGCAAAGCATTTGAATACACTACATATATTTATACACACAGAAATGATACAAGGAAGAATTAGAAATACTTTGTTATACGTTACTACATGTGAAGTGTCACCATGTTATTTTACAACATAATGGATTAATTATAAATAGATAGCATATAGTGGAAATTCTAGAACGGTGGTTCTCAACTTTCCTAATGCCGTGACCCTTTAATACTGTTCCTCATGTTGTGGTGACCCCAATCATAAAATTATTTTTGTTGCTACTACATAACTGTAATTTTGCTACTGTTATGAATTGTAATGTAAATATCTGACATGCAGGATGTATTTTCATTGTTACAAAGGTGTTGGTGACCCACAGGTTGAGAATTGCTGCTCTAGAACAACCACCAAAAAAGATTTTATAAATAGACAATTGATATACTAATGAAGTGAAAACAGTGGAATCATATAAATTAAAACCACAATTAAAACCACAAAGGGGGGAGGGGAAAGATGGCCAACTGGAAGCAACTTCCGAAAGAGGCTCCTGTCCAAAAGGAAGGATAACATCGAAAAAATGCCCAATTAAGCTGAAGACTGGGAGCCCAGCCGAGAGAGAAATGATAACTGCAGGTCACCTCTGTTGAGGCAAGCTGCGACTCCAAGAAAGCAGGCCTCAGGTATAAAATTCATCTGAAAGGAAAAGTGTCCATCCCCTCCCCCTAGAAAGCTGTGGCGTTTTATGTTTTTCTGTTTTCTTTATTTCTTTTTTCTCTTCATTTACTCCTATGGACTTTCTACAGACGAGTAGTGAACTGTGGACTTCTTGTCTCAACCCACGGGAAAATGCTGTGGGAAGCGGGGACTACTAACTCAGAGAGACCCTGCTGTGACTCTGAACACTCTCTTCTAGGCAGAAAAACTGAACTAAAGTTTTCCCTGCCATTCTGAACTGCATACAAGAATCTCATCTTACCTTAAAAGATAAATATAGACTCAAGGAGAAGGGATGGTCATTTATATTCCAAGAAAATAGAAAGTAGAAAAAAGCAGGTGTTGCAATCCTATTCACAGAAACAATAAGCTTTAAACCAACTAAAATAAGGAAGGATAAGGATGAACACTTCATATTTGTTAAAGGTAATACTCAATATGATGAGATTTCAATTATTAATACTTATGCACCCAACCAGAATGTGCCTCAATCTATAAGTTAAACTCTAACAGACATGAGCAACTTGATTTCCTCCAGCTCCATAGTAGTCAGAGATTTTAACACCCCTTTAGCATTGTGGATAGATCCTCTAAGAAGAAGCTAAGCAAAGAAATTTTAGATTTAAACTTAACCATTCAACATCTGGATTTAACAGACATCTACAGAACATTTCATCCCAATAAAACTGAATAAGTATTCTTCTCATAAGCCCAAGGAACATACTCAAAAATTGATCACATCGGCCTGGCGCCTGTGGCTCAAGCAGCTAAGGCACCCTTCACCTTGAGTCTATATTTATCTTTTAAGGTAAGATGAGATTCTTGTATACAGAAGATATCTGTCCTGAGTTTTTGTAACCAGTCAGCCAACCTGTGCCTCTTTAGAGGACAATTTAAACCATTCACATTAATTGAGAATACTGATAAGCCTTTCAAAAGTCCAGTGTACATTTTTAATCCTTTCGCCACTGTGGAAGTTGGAATTTGATCAAATATTTCTGAGTGCATTTGCTTTTGTGGTGGAGGATTATGTTGGTCATTATGGAGGATAAATCTGAGAACCCACCTGAGCTGCTGAGTTCGAATCCAGCCCAGGCCAGCCAAATAACAATGATGGCTGCAACCAAAAAATAAATGTCTGGGCATTGTGGCGGGCACCTATAGTCCCAGATACTTGGGAGGCAGAGGCAGGAGATTTTTTGGAGCCCAGGAATTGGAGGTTGCTGTGAGCTGTGATGCCATGGCATTCTATCCAGGGTGAGAGCTTGAGGCTCTGTCTCAAAAAAAAAATTGATCACATTTTAGATCACAACTCTAAACTCAGCAAATTTTTAAGAATAGTAATTATTCCTTGCATCTTCTCAGAACATCATAGAATAAAAGTTGAACACAATAATAACAGGAATCTGCAAACTCATACAAAAACATGGAAGCTAAATCATCTTTTGCTGGAGGATAGATGGGTCATAGATGAGATTAAGAAGGAAATTACCAAATTTCTGGAACAAAATGACAATGAAGACACGAATTATCAGAACCTCTGGGATACTGCAAAGGCTATCCTAAGAGGGAAATTTATAGCACTCAAGCCTTCCACAAGAACATGGAAAGAGAGGAAGTTAACAACTTAATGGGGCATCTCAAGCAACTGGAAAAGGAAGAACATTCCGACACCAAGCCCTGCAGAAGAAAAGAAATAACCAAAATTAGAGCAGAATGAAATGATATTGAAAACAAAAGAATTACACAACTGATCAATAAATCAAAAAGTTGGTTTTTGGAAAAGGTCAATAAAATAGATAAACCTTTGGCAAACCTAACCAGGAAAAAAAGAGTAAAATCTCTAATTTCATCAGTCAGAAATGGTAAAGGCGAACTAACAACAGACCCTTCAGAAATTCAAAAAATCCTTAACGAATATTATAAGATACTTTACTCTCAGAAATACAAAAAGCTGCAGGAAATTGACCAATACTTGGAAGCACGCCACCTACCAAGACTTAACCAGAACGAAGTGGAAATGTGGAACAGGCCAATATCAAGTTCTGAAATAGCATCAATTATACAAAATCTCCCTAAAAAGAAATGCCCGGGACCAGATGGCTTCACGTCAGAATTCTACCAAACCTTTAAAGAGGAACTAGTACGTATATTACTCAAAGTTTTCCAAAATATAGAAAAAGAAGGAATACTACCCAACACAGTCTATGAAGCAAACATCACCTTGATCCCTAAACCACAGAGAGACCCAATAAGAAAAGAAAATTATAGACCAATATCACTAATGAATATTGATGCAAAAATATTCAATAAGATCCTAACAAACAGAATCCAACAACACATAAAACAAATTATACATCATGACAAAGTGGGCTTTATCCTAGGGTCTCAAGGCTGATTCAATATACGAAAATCTATAAATGTAATTCAGCACATAAACAAATTAAAAATTAAAGACCATATGAGTCTCTCAATTGATGCAGAAAAATCTTTGGATAATATCCAGCATCACTTTATGATGAGAACACTTTAGAAAATTGGTATACAAGGGACATTTCTTAAACTGATAGAGGCCATCTTCAGCAAACCCACAGCCAATTTTGTATTGAATGGAGTTGAACTGAAATCATTTCCACCTAGTTCAGGAACCAGGCAAGTTTGTCGCTGGTCTCCATTGCTCTTTAACATTGTAATAGAAGTTTTAGCCATTGCAATTTGGGAAGAAAAGGTGATCAAGGGTATCCACATAGGCTCAGAAGAGATAAAACTTTCCCTCCTCACAGATGATATGATTGTATATGTGGAAAACTCCAGGGATTCTATTACAAAACTTTTAGAAGTGATCAAGGAATTCAGCAATGTCTCAAGCTACAAAATCAACATCCATAATTCTGGTGCCTTAATATATACCAACGACAGCCAAGCCAAAAAAAACCAGTCAAGGACTCCATTCCTTTCACAGTAGTGCCAAAGAAGATGAAATATTTGGAAGTTTACCTAACAAAGGATGTGAAGGATCTCTATAAAGGGAACTATGAAACTTTAACAAAAGAAATAGCTGAAAATGTTAACAAATGGAAAAACATACCATGCTCATAGTTGGGAAGAATCAACAGTGTTAAAATGTTCATACTACCAAAGCAATATATAATTTTAATGCAATTCTTATTAAAGCTCCATTATCATATTTTAGAGATCTTGAAAAAACATTACCTCATTTTATATGGAATCAGAAAAAACCTCAAATAGCTAAGTCATTACTCAGAAATAAAAACAAAGCAGTAGGAATCACACTACCAGACCTGAGACTATACTATAAATCGATTGTGATCAAAACAACATGGTATTGGCACAAAAACAGAGAGGTAAATGCATGGAACAGAATAGAGAACCAAGAGATGAATCCAACTACTTACCATTATTTGATCTTTGACAAGCCAATTAAAAACATTCAGTGAGGAAAAGATTCCCTATTTAGTAAATAGTGCTGGGTGAACTGGCTGGCGACCTGTAGAAGCCTGAAACTGGACCCACACATTTCACCATTAACTAAGATAGACTCTTACTCGATTAAAGATTTAAACTTAATACGTGAAACTATAAAAATACTAGAAGAAAGTACAGGGAAAACTCTTGAAGAAATCGGTCTGGGCAAATATTTTATGAGGGAGACCCCCTGGGCAATTGAAGCAGTATCAAAAATACACTACGGCAACCTGATCAAACTAAAAAGCTTCTGTACAGCCAAGAACATAGTAAGTATAGCAAGCAGACAGCCCTCAGAATGGGAGAAAATATTTGCAGGTTATGCCTCCAACAAATAACCAGAATACACAGAGAAATCAAACATATTAGCAAGAAAAGAACAAGTGATCCCATTTCAGGATGGACAAAGAACTTGAAGAGAAACTTCTCTAAAGAAGACAGGTGCATGGCTTACAGACACATGAAAAAATGCTCACCTTCCTTAATCATCAGACAAATGCAAATCAAAACTACTTTGAGATATCACCTAACTCCAATAAGATTAGCCCACATAACAAAATTCCAAAACCAGAGATGTTGCCGTGAATGTGGAGAAAAGGGAACACTTCTACACTGCTGGTGGGAATGCAAACTAATACGTTCCTTTTGGAAGGATGTTTGAGGAATACTTAGAGATCTAAAAATAGACCTGCCATTCAATCCTATAATTCCTCTATTAGGTGTGTACCCAGAAGACCAAAAATCACATTATAACAAAGACATCTGTACCAGAATGTTTATTGCAGCCCAATTCATAATTGCCAAGTCATGGAAGAAGCCCAAGTGCCCATTGACCCACGAATGGATTAATAAATTGTGATACATGTATACCATGGAATATTATTCAGCCTTAAAGAAAGATGGAAACTTTACCTCTTTCATGTTTAAATGGATGGAGCTGGAACATATTCTTCTTAGCAAAGTATCTCAAGAATGGAAGAAAAAGTATCCAATGTACTCAGCCCTACTATGAAACTAGTTAATAGCTTTCATATAAAGGCTATAACCCAATTATAGCACAAGAATATGAGGAAAGGGGCAAGGGAGGGGAGGGGAGAGGGGAGGTTGGGTGTTGGGAGGGTAATTGGTGGGACCACACCTATGGTGCATCTTAGAAGGGTACAGGTGAAACTTACTAAATGCAGAATACAAATGTCTTCATACAATAACTCAGAAAATGCAATGAAGGCTATGTTAAATGGTTTGATGAAAATATTTCAGATTGTATATGAAACCATCACATTGTACCCCTTGATTGCACCAATGTACACAGCTATGATTTAATAATAAAAAAATAAAATAAAACCACAAAGGGAAGAAAAAAATGTAAAAAAAAAATTAGGAACAAAGAATAAAGACAATAAATAGAAATCTACAAAAATAATAGTACATATTAATCTGACTATATCAATAGTTACCTCATATGTCAATGTAATACATCATTTAAAAGGGGATTTGCAAGTAGATCAAAAGATAAGACCCAACTATTGCCTACAAGAGATCCGCTTTAAACAGAAAGACACATATACATTAAACATAAAGAGATTGGTAAGTATACACTATGCCAATGCTGTTCAACAATAGAAGTAAATACATTAATTTCAGACTTCAGAGCAAGGATACTTATCAGGGATAAACAGGAGTATATATATTGATAAAGAATACTCCAAGAAGATGTAACAGTCATTAATGTGTATGTATACAATAAAAAAAGCATCAGATATGATAGAATCACAAGCAGAAATAGATGAATCCTCTATTATAGTTGGAGATTAAATACCCTTCTATCAGAAATGGACAGATCTAACAAGGAGAAAATCAGTAAAGATACAGTTGAACTCAACATCATGATCAATCGCCTGGATATAATTAACATCTACGGACTTCATCCAACAGCAGAAGATTACACATTTTTTTAAAGCTCACATGGAAGATTCATAAAATAGATCACAGTTCAGGCCACAAAATGCACTCAAAATTTTATGATCAATTTGTTCTTACAAATTACTTGCATGCCATTTAAAATCCTTTTTTCTTTTAGAACAAGGTGAAAGTAATAAAAAAAATGAGAGGACATCATGAATTTTCAAAATGCCTGTAAGAATAAGAATAAGAAATATTATAGCTGCAAAAATAAGAATAATAAATATGAAATAAGAAGACATCACATACTGAAGAAATTTTAGTTCCTCTGTCATCATTAATAAGTAAGTCAGAACTAGAGAAATAAGAAACTTTACAGGTCAAAGCACAATACATCATAAGGTTTCCTAAAATATTCAAATAAACATACTTCAATTGAGCAAAACAATCATGGATTCAGAAAACACTAGCTAGTACTTTATAATGTCTTCTGCTTCGTACCTTGCTCATAGAGTTGCCAAAGTATGGCAATAGAATACTCAGAAGTTTCTCTAAAGGACATGAGCATTTACTGGATCTTCTTACATGAGTAGGCATTGGATAGGTAGGATGAAAATGAAGACAGAGCATGAGTGAAGCTTTACAGAATGTTTGAATAACACACAGGGCTGGAGGCACTCAGGCAAGGGTTTGAAAACCATTATGTTCATACTGGAAATCATGTCCAGGGCATCAAATATGGAAAACAAAGTTTTGAATGGATGTTGAGGTTATCTAATATAGACACAATGGAAATGAAAAGTCTCATTTCTTATTCTAAATAATCCCTTGAGAAAAAATTAAGAAATAATTTGTTCATTTTCAAACTGAATAGATAGTAGGCTGACTATTCTACACAGTGAATAAAATACAGAGCCAAATCAGGGACTATCTTGTCAAATTTAAAAATTCAAACAGTATAGAGAATACTCTAAGCATTTCCAGAGAAGTTATAAAGGCAGGAAAATAGAACAGCATCAGGAATATTAATTGGTTTGTCTGTCATAGAAAAAAAGGTCTATTTGTTTGCTAATACTATAAAAAAGAATTTGCCCTGGAATTATGTATTCAGCAAAACTCTTAATCTAGTGTGACAACAGAATAAAGAGAATTTTTGAAATGTATAACTTCTCCCCCTCTCTCTTCCTCCTTTCTCTCCTACATCTTTCTTCAGAAAGATATTGACTGGGAATGCATCTAACTTCATGAATTAAGCAAAACAAACAAACAAAAATCAAGACAATGGGAATTCAGGGAACAAACTACTCTCCGCAGACATAATGCATGGAGAATGCAATCTACTTTGCAGTAGGAGGTTAGAAATCTACATAATGGAGCTCTCCAGAAAAATAAAATTGCAATCAATAGGTTCTGAGATATAGTTTAGAATTTGAAAGGAGAACTATTGATTGGTATATGAGAGGTCAGATGTAGTTTGCAGAAAGTTCTTCTTGGTAGTGAGTAGTACCTGCCAAGGTAAACAGTCACTGTTTATTTAATGAAGAATTCCTACACATGTGTTGGATGTTTCCAGGTCAACTTAATTAGATGGCAATTTAGTTAAATTCACCTGTTCTGAGTATTACAGAATCCCCACTTCTGTTTGATCCCAGGTTAGGATTGACAAAAAGAGAAACTTGCATGAGATTTAGTAGAAGGAAATACAGCAACTGCAATTAATATTAGAAGGTTGGCCTGGGAAGATATATTCATGTATAGATATAGAACAGTTAGGAATGTCCAATTTGACTTTGTTGTACCCAGATTTGCATCTGGCTTATTTTCTGGACTGCTAACCCAGCAGTCCCCAGCCCTCAGCCAGATGCCCAACCGTGGAATCACAGAGGTGGTCATTATACAACGGCACATTTTTATCTCTGTCCATAAGCTCAACTGCCAATGCTTCAGAAGAACTATTAGTGACACTTTCTCAAATGCTCTGATTCATTGCTAGCCTTTATTTCCCCAATTCCAGCCACAGATCTAACATCTAAAATAAATTCCTTTATCCTGTAATAATCTATTTTGCCTCTATAGTTAAATATTCTGAAGATTCACAATAGGTATCAGAAATAGTTTCTTGGAAAGAGACTTGTAATAGTAGAAATCTAGAATTGGTTTACCAGTGAAATTGGACTAATTGGACTGTTGTGAGGCAGAAACAGAACATTGGTATTACTTGCTGGTCCATGGCAAAAGGACTAAAATTAAGGCTGTAGTCTCCTGGGGTGAAATGCTTTCAGAAAGCACGTCTTTGGAGATCCAGTAGCCGTTTCCATAGAGTCGAAAAGCAATTTAGTGGGGCAAAAAAAGTATAATGAGTGAGTGTTCTGTGTTACTTTTTAGAGTTCCATATACTTAAAAGGGAGAGAGAAAAGATAAACTTGAGATTTCAAATGCCTATTCAACATTACTGTGAGATCAGAATATTCCTCTTCTGCCCTAAAAGTAAGCCATATCTCCTACAGGAATGGTGTTAATTTTGCTGAAAAATCTAAATTCAAGACTAAACCTAGAAGTTTCTTTTAAGTTCATGTTAGGATGTCATTAAAAAGAAGGAGGGTATTAAAAATCGAAGTGATGATATATGGAAAAATTATCATGAAAGTGAGAACCATGGACCTCTAAATTCTACCAAGCTTCAATGCCTGGAAGAGCTACTCATTCTGCCCTGTCTCAATGGATTATTATTTTCATTTCCTGGTGAACCTCTAACTGGCTGTCCTGAGGAGTTGCCCTGTAGGGAGATGGAGACTCTGCTCAGGACATATCACACGATGTCTTCTTGCATGTAGGTTTATAACCAGATCCAGTGCCAGCAGGCCTTAGGAGACCTGTCATAACTGAGGAGGGACATAGACAACAATAGAATTCTTCGATTTTAGCAATTTCTTTCCTCAAACACTGGGATATATATGAGAGTGAAATATGAAGATTTTCAATCTGAGATGTGGAATACACTGTTACGTCAAACCAATTGGTTCAAATGGGTACATGGGCCCAAATTCCTGGATTAAGTGAGTAAGCTGGAGGAATGGGTCTAACAGATTTCTCCATGTGATGTCTGCAAACTAAACTTAGAGCTGGACTACATTAAGTTGAGATACCAGAATGTCATTGGTTTACTACAGACAAGATCATCATTAAGATAGGATGCGATCACCTAGATATCAAAAAACTTGAGTTACATTATGAAAGGACAATAAATGTTCTTTTAAAGAAGATATCAGCAAATACATGATATCACTGTAATTCATGGGCCTTGTCTAATGGTTTGTATGGATGCTAAAATATTTAAAAGAAAGCTATCAGTAGTATTAGTGATCAAATGCGGTAGGAAAAATGTATGCTAATGTTTATAAGGAAACTGAGGTGGGAGAGAATTGCCATAATGAAGTAGATAAGCTGAAATGTTCAATGAATGCCATTTAGCCTCTCTTTCCAAGCCTCTGTGGTTGCTAAATGGGCACATGAATGAACTGGCCATAGTGGCAGTGTTAGAGTCTATGCATGGGCTCGAAAACTTGGATTTAACTTCATCAAGGCTACAGCTACTGGTGAGAAGTCAATCTGCCAATAGCATGGTTAACATGGAGCCCAAAATTACTTGAGATGCCCACATAGACGGATGGCTATTTACGGTGCACAGATGGCATCAGAGAATGACAGGGCTTTGAGTCACCAAGGTTGTGTCTTCAAGATATGGTATATTCTCCAATCTGTAATATATACACAGTACTCTTTCTCTCATATCCAGAATTCATAGATCCAAGAATGAAGCATGGGCATGATGGGCATTTTTCCAACTACAAAGTGACCAGTGAGCCACTAAGTGAGTAGATGATTGCAATGGAGTGCATCATTGTAATATGAAAGAGTGTATTGTTCCGATTTATTTTTCATATAGATTTCTCTTCCTGATAGCAATGATTTTGCCAAAATTCCCAGCTGAGGACATTCAAGATGTCTTATGTACTGTCACACATACCATTTAGTATTCTTTCTGAGTAGGGAATTCACTTCATAGAAAATGAAGTATCTCTGTGGATTCAAACTCATGGAATTTATGGTCTTCTCATGAGGAAGCTGGCTTGACACAATAGATGGATGGCTATTTATGGTGCACAGATGGCATCAGAGAATGACAGGGCTTTGAGGCACCAAGGTTGTGTCTTCAAGATGTGGTATATTCTCCAATCTGTAATATATACATAGTACTCTTTCTCTTGTATCCAGAATTCATGGAACCAATAATGAAGCATGGGCATGATGGGCATTTCTCCAACTATTGCCCCTAATTGCCTATTGGAAAAACTCTTCCTGTCTACTATACAAATTTGGGTTCTGCAGGCTTAGAGGATTTTGTTCCCAATGGAGGGATACTTCCAAAAGGGGAAACACTAAAATAGTCCTATTTAACTGGATTCTGAGGCTGCCATTTAGAAACTTTGGAGTTTTCATGACGGTGAACACACAAAGAAAAGAGTAATTGATCTGGTGGAGTAAATTATCCTTATTTCCAAGGGGGAATTAGATTGTTCCACAAAATTGTGGGTTATAACTAACATAACTAAAATATACGATGTCCTATGGCATCCTGCTTAGTATTTCTATTTTCTATTATAAAATGTTAGTAATAAACTTCAATAATTAAATATAGGCAGGATTCTACCAATGCAGATATTGCAGGAATGAAGACTGAGTCACCTTACCAGGTAGGAATTATGACCAACTGGAGTGCTTCCTGAAATCAAAGGAGAGGTGATACAGATTTGGGAGGAAATAGTTGTTTTATATACCAGGTATCAGCATATAATACATTATAAAAATGAGACCTTTCATAGTTAGAATATTTCTTCTTTGTTCTGATATGAGTAGATTTTCATGTGTATCACAACTTTTCTAGTTTATTTTTCTTGCTTATTCATCAAATATCTAAAAGTAAGTAACTTTAAGAATGGGTAATGATTAAACTCAAAACTTAGTATTACAGGCTAGAAGATCATAGGAGCAAGGTCAAACAACTACATAATAAGTGAATATACTTAAAGATGAATAAATATGAAAAAATAGTTGTTTATGTGACTTCTCCCCTAGACCCAATCATCACCAATTTACCAATGTCTTCCTTCTAAATATTTGAGCATATAAAACATTTTCAGTTTTACAAAGAATAACAGTATCATTTCATAGGAAAGCATGATTTTGCTATTGAGCTTATTTGGATGCAAATTTGGTTGAAAGAGATATGTGTAGATGACACATTGAAAAAAAGATCATCAATTATGGATTGCACTCTGTCAAGTTAACTAGGTACCTGGGGACTATTTTTCAGAATACTCATGTGGTGGGTGAATGACGGTCCTCCAAAATATTTAATTGTCTAGTACCTGTGAATATGAGTTTATTTGGAAAAAGTGTTTTGCAGACTGTCCTTATATGAATAAGAGAAGGGAAACAGAGAACAAGAGGGGAAGGCAGGTAAAGATCGAGGCAGAGACTGGAGTTTCACTGCCTCAAACCAAGGGTGCCTTGGCAGTAACAGCAGCTGGAAGAACCAAGGAAAGATTCTCTCTTATTGACTCTTCAGAGAGAATATGGCTTTTCCAGTACCTTCATTTTACTCTTTTGGTTTCCAGAACTGTAAGAGTATAAATTTCTTTTGCTTCAAGCCAGTAAGTGTGAGGTTATTTGCATGGCAGCCCTAGGAAAACTAATATAACTAATTAGATCACACTATGGTTCTAGATTATCGTTGGTGAGAGTAGAAATTTGTAATTCACTTGGAAATCAAGAGTAGCAAAGACATCGCTGTCTAAATTCAGACAAAAGGATGGACATATACAAAGAGGTGCCTAATGACCAACTCATTGTCCAAACAGCCAAAGGTGCTGGGCAGCAGTGGTCTCCAATTCATGGGAACCATGTTGCTAGAGACATAATAGAAATATTTTTACACTGCAATACCTGCAATCTCTCCCTTTTTGAGTCTTCCTTGGCAGTTGGACACACTGTTCCTGAAAACTTGATATAGTATTCATGGACCAGAAGTAACATTTTCTTATTCATGATTCTTATTCACCCTTCTAGACATTCATGTCCCGGATTGGATAACTACTGCTCTGTGCAGATTAAATGTCAAACAACTCTAGGAGATAACATCAATATTTATAATCAATATACATTTACATGTTTACCATGGTGATTATCCAGAAATGAGAAAGTGTTTGAAGTGTGTGTGGTATGAGTGTGTGTGAGTATTTTGTAAACTATGTGAGAATTCAGAGAGGTACTTTTGAGCTTCTAAGTGATCAAGGCTAACCAGTATTTTATTTAATAAATTCTAAGAAGATGAAATCATAGGAGATTTTCAACAGTACTAACTCAAACTATCTGATTTTATAGATGAGCAAACTAAGAACCAAAGATAGTGAAGGAACATTTTTATGGTAACAAAGGAATTAGATACGGAAATAGAGTTTGTCTCCTTGATAGAGTTGTATGGTCTTTCTACTACATATAAAGTCTCTGAGAGAAGCCTGATCCAGAGAATGAAAAGATGTCTAGATTCAGATTTTAAAAATACCTCTTTACTATGTAATAGTAGATGAGAGGCATAAGTACGTAAATTTTATGTCAAGAAATCAGTCTTGAGGAAATTCACAAAATAGCACTATGGCTCTGCATTTTCCATTTCATTTGTAGTTTCATTTTGGCTGAATGAATAAATAATAAATCAAGGTTATTAGTTGGTATTATGGGTTGAATTAAGTCCTACTGCATTTCCTATGTTGAAATCTTAATGCTCAGTACTTCACAATGTGACCTTATTTGAAGATAGGGGATTTATCAAATCATTCTGAGGTCATTGAGGGTGGACTTTAATATAATATGACTGTTGTCCTTCTAAAAAAGGGGAAATCTGGAGAAAGAGTTACATATTTGGAGACTGCCACATGAACGTGAAGATGGCATTCTACCAGCCAAGGAGAGAGGCTTAGAACAAATTTCTTTCATCACAGTTTTCAGAAAAAACAAACCCTGCTAACACCTTGATATTAGACTTCTAACCTCCAGAACTGTGAAACAATATTTTTTTTTACCTAATCCACCAGTTTACCAGGTTATGGAAGCCCTAGCCAAACTAGAAGTGTGTGAAAGAAGGCAGAAATACAGCAGAATCTCCCTAAGTTGACCACCCACAGGACCATAACAAACTGGTCAACACACGGAGGTGGTCAGCATAAGCAGCTAGGCCCGGTGTACTGATAAGTACATGTGGTGCGTGTCTGGTCTATGAAAATTAGGTCACTTAAGAGGGGTCAATGTAGAGTAGTGGTCAACTGTTTCACTGTGATTCTTGTTTGAGAAACAAAAAGCTGTGTCATAAGAAACAATCTTCACAATACATTTATAATCAGTTTGTGTTATTAATGTTACATCTAAAGTATTAAAATGCCATTAATACATCTGTTAAAAAGTCAAGAAAACCATCCACGCATGGAGGACATGGCTTGTAACACGAAAGCTTCATGCTAAGCATGATTATGATTTCATGAGTTTCATGATGAATAATTTTGCCCATGACTTGATGTATCTCAATTGATGTTTTAATGCAATAATTACAACATGATTATAATTCCCAAAATAATTATATAAGCAAAAATATTACAAAATTACATTGCATAATTTACCAATATAAATCTTGCACAAAGAATAATCTTGCACAAAAAACTGTCAGATTTGTTCAAAATTCTCTACATTTTCCCTTTTCACCGGAGGAAGGAGGAGACCCCAGCCAATAAGCAGCGACCCCACCCTACTTCCAGGCCCAGCATAAGCCTCTTCTTCAGATCCTGCTACTTACATAATACACTTGAATTCTCAGCTTCCTGCTAGTGTGGATTTTTTTCTTGATTGCACCATTTAGTAAATAAGGACTACAGTAAACTCTTCAGATACCTTGTATCATTTAATACTCTTAAGAATTTGCTAAGAGATGTTATATTCCTATTTTAGAAGTGAGGTGGCATAATTTGTCCAAATTTTCACAGCAGGAAGTCATAAAGACAGGATTTGAAACTTGGTTGCCCTGATGCCAAAGCTTTCTTTCTTTTTTTTCTCTCTCTACTACTTTTTTCTGCCTCCTTAATAGTAACTTTCTTCCTCCCTTATTCACAAAAACCTCTCCTACTAAGCTTCTAGAGTCTTAGAGACAAACATAGTAGACCACCTAGGACTTTAAATTAAATGGTTGGCTTCAGATAATCACTGTCCAATAGAAATACAATGATAAGGGCTTCATATAATTTTAGAATGTCTTGTGGTCACATTGAAGAGAACAAAATTAAACAAGTGATATGAATTTCTACAATGTATTTTATGCAACTTAATAGTCCAAATATAATTTCAGCATATAATCAATATAAACATATTAAACTATGGAGCATGCTTTGCACTTACAGCACACTCAGAATTGGCTACATGTTTCAAATATTATGTATCATATTGCTTCGTGCAGCTCTAAGCTTCTGCCAGAGACTCTGGTCACACTCTGTCTTGCAGATGGGCTCTTAGAGGAGGAGAGTGAGGGATGGGAGGGGTGGGACAGGCTGTTTGAGGAGTCTGCAATTGAGCACTGGGAATTAGTTGACTTTGGCTGTATCTTGATTACCTGGTTCATCTCTCAGGCCATTCACAGGCAAAACTGCCTAAATCTCTGAGAATAGACAATGTCAACATAAAAATGCAATAAACAAAGTTAAATAGGCAAGAAAGAATTTAAGACTATTATCATAAGGCAGAGAGACTGAATTTTATTCTGCTGAAACAAGGGCTGGAGGATCATTGGAAACTCAAGTTTGCTAATTGGTCTTACCTAGAAGAAAAGTAAATTAACTCCTGACTTTGTAAGAGAAGGTAGTTTTCCGCCCACCCAGTCTTATCTTCCCACAGAGACCAGGGAACAGGAGCATCATCATCATTGATGCCCACCCTGGAAAGAAATGATCCCCCATCATTGATCAAGACTTCCCCCTGGGTCCTAAAACTGGCAAGAGGCTTCTAAGGACGTTCACGTACAATTCAAAGGGGAGAGGAAGCATTGGCAGTTACAACTTTTCTGAGTTAAATGCTCTAAGTAAGGGGTTGTCACAGTCTTACAGTCCAGAAGAGACCTGTCTAAAATTTAATTAAACAGGTAAATTTTAAGGCTGTCTCAGTCAATTAACTTTTCTCTCCCACCTCTTACCCTTAATTCAGATGAACAGCAACAACGAAAAAGAAAACCTTCCTCATCAAAGCCACATCTCCCAGAATGTCTTAGCTGCCTAAATGCACACAAGGTATTCTTTCACGCTTTTATTTTTAGGATTCTTAACTTTGTTTATTTTGAGGAGAAAATTGATTTTTCTTTCTCTCTTGGTCATAAGGAAAGTCTGAAACAACAAAGGGCTATGATGGTAAAAGTAACCCTGCAGTTTCTCTTTTCTCTGTATTCTCAGGTGCTATCCATAATCAAATTCAAGAGGAGAGAGACAGTGGGGGCTCCGCCCTAAAACAAAGCCCACAGAACAATCAGAGAAGCTCACAGCAAGAGAAGCAAGACCTGGAAGGGGGCTCTGAAGAGGGTGTGGGAGAATGAAAGATATTGAGATGGGTTTTCATTGTACTGAGAACAATGGAAAAACATTCTAGTATAGTCCAAAATGGGATATCTGATATTGTGGGTAAACAAGGGTTGGGGTGGTGACTAACAGGTGCTCCACGTCCTCAGTGTTGAGAGCGAGCTTTCTCAAGAAGAGAATTT
The DNA here is from genome assembly GCA_963574655.1 of Perodicticus potto. Lineage (NCBI taxonomy): Eukaryota > Metazoa > Chordata > Mammalia > Primates > Lorisidae > Perodicticus > Perodicticus potto. The sequence goes on from CAUYRH010087129.1 coordinate 43,503, forward strand.
GACCATCAGGAGAAAATCCTCTTTTCTAAGGATCCAGATATTTCATTCAACTAACCTTAATAGATAATTTCTTCATGTTTTATAGAAATATACTACAACTATTCTGAAAATTAGAGAGAAGAGATGAATAGCAAGATAGCAGTCAATTTGATAATTAATAGGTGAAAAACATAAAGCTGCAAAGAGTTAGTTGTAAATATTTGCACCAAATGGAAATGTCTCTGAATCCTGATCCATAATGACTATTTATTCTGAGAAAGAGATACGCACGTAACTAAGGTCTTATGAATTTCATTATTTAAGAGATGTCATGAGTGGGTGCCTGCGAGCTATTTAGCAATTAAATATCATTCCAAGAGGTCTGGATTCTGCAATAACAAGTCTCTTTCTTTTTGTTTTTGCATGGAAGGAAACACATTAGAGATTATGGGGAAAGACATCTGCACTGCAGGTTGTCTCACCCCACACCTGTTTCTATCACATGTGATAAAAACCATTGAACAGTTGCCACGGCACTGTGGGAAATAATCTCCTGAATGTTTGAGTCCCTATACTTGGATTCTTTTTACTTGAAGCTATAGAAGTGCTACAGTAATACAACTTGTATACCCTAAGGGGCTTACAACTAAATCTCTGAGGTCATGGTGATTTTTCTTTGCTTAAATTAAAAAAAATTAAGAAGTTTGCTAATCAATTAAACAGTTTTTCATGTCCTTTGGGTAATGATGAGGAAATTATTCTTCCTTCTTCTTCTTATTTTTTCCAGAGGATTGACCTGTTAGCCCACTACTAACACTCTTGAGGAAATATAAATATAAATCGTATCATCTCTTTTAATAAACTACAATTCCCGTCCTTCAGTGATAGTAAGTTAGGTGAATTTTACAGAGTAGAGTGATAGGAGTGGGATAACTTCAATTTTGGGAGGCATGAATTCATGAATTCAATTATAGCATCTGACCAGAGACCTTCACCTTATATCTTGCCGTATTACTAACTCTGAGGATCAATAACTGATTTAAGAGCAAGATGAACAGGCTTACAGAGTCTACAAGTAAGATGTGGATTGAATGAGCTCACTCACCTAATATAAAGTGCAGTTGGTATATCAAATCACTTTGATCATTTATTTTGTGTGTTTTTAGTTTCTAAATATTAATTGTGCTTCATTTGGGGAATAAATATAAATTTTATTATACATATATTTACATACGCATATGCAGTATGTATTTTATATATTTATATATAAATCCTCATTTTCCCAGCTATAATTATTCATAATCATCTTCATTCCTGTTGAATTTTAAGCAAAATTTGAGTGTTTAAGTGTACTATGGATAGATTACTCCAGGACTATGGAGGTATATATACAAAATCCTGACTATTAGGAGAGAACAAAGAGTACCCCCCAAAAATCTTCTAGGTGTATTAATAAAAATAAATACACTAAAACAAAGGGGAAACCCTTTCTTAATACAAGAAGATTTGGGGTGAGAGCTCTCTAACTGGGGACTGAATGATGTCCAGCTTCATAATAGTGGGCAAAACTGAGTTGTCCAGAGCAGAAGCCAGGCGTGTTTTTCTTTTATATGTTCTGGAGAATAATCATACATCTACTGTGGGTTTTAGTCCAGACTATTATTTACCTTTTTTCTTCCTAGGGACAAGATTTCTATATATCTCCAATTTCTAGCCTACATGATTCTTTATGTATAGTCACTATGCAATAAAGAGATTTCAATCAAGATTTGAAAATGGATTAGACTAGTTCTTTACCATATTTCAATTCATCCAGCAAGAGAACTGATGATTTAATAATTAGAAAATAAATATGAAAAATACTGGTTTTTACAACATTTCAACCTATGCCAAAGCCACCTAAACTCTGCAATTTTCAAATGAGAAATAAAATTTCCATTTGCATCACAAGCTACTCAAGTGAGCAAATTGCATTCCGAGGCATGGTAATTTCATTTTTTGACCAAGCTGCTGACTACAAAAGTCAGATTTTGATGCTCACTGCTGTGTCTTTCAAAAACATATAAATAATATCATAAAAAGAACTTGTTTAATAATTTATAAAAAGAAGCTGGGAATTTTCTTTCACTACTCTATCAAATAGACAACAATGCTGTCTTGCTTCAGAATCAGTCTTAACTGTATTTTCTATTATCTGCTTCCCGTTATTCCAAACCAAGTCTAATTTTATTTCATACAAACTACTGAGTACTCACCACTAAAATCATATTGATTATGAGTCTCTCTAAAGCAGCCCTCTCCTTTGTTTTATCAGTGTTAATAAAATCACAGAGTCCTGTAAAATTCAACATATGATGATTTTAGAGAGTTTGGGGCTCCTAAAAAATCTATTAATTTTTGGAACATGTTATGCAAGGTTTTAGAAAGTGGATACCCTACAGAGGAACTAGAGAAAAATATAACTCTGTCCTCCTATAAATCCTTCAATGGAAATAGATATTAATATTTATTCCTGCTATGATTCCACTGAGAATAAATTCAATTTTAATTGGTGAAGAGTCGAATTTTAGTGAAAGACTGAAATATAAGAATGTTTGCTCCATTATTATCAAAATAAAACATCTTGACAAATAATATGTTAAAATAAAAATCTCAAGCTATCAATATTGATATTTTGCCTATGTCCAATGAACTTCTGAAGCTAAGTGTTTTCACATGGTACGTAAAGAAAGGTTAATATCCTGGCATTGCCATTTATCAACTATTGCACCAAAGATTAAGCAGCGGTGATGTTTAATCCAGAACAATGGTGTTTACTTTTATAATTATCCTTTTCAAATGAAATGCAATTTATTTTCCAAACAAAAGTGATAGTACTTGTAATTAGTTTTTCAAGGTAAATTAAAATGTCTTGAAAATCCAATAGTTAAGCATATGATAGCTCCTAGATTGACTATGAACATAGTGAGCTATGGAATCATGAGCCAAAGAAAGCATAACCAAAGAATATGATGAAGTACTCTTTGTTAATATTAGCTAAAGAAATATTCTTTAGTCTGTTGTTAATAGGATCGATGTTCATGGTCTGTTCTTACTTAATTTTTTCAGTGTGATACTTAAAACATTTTTATCTGCTCCCAAGAAATTTGTCATGACTTTCACAGCCCTTCAATCTGGAGCTCACACATATGACTGAAAATTGTCCTTTCCCATAATTAAGAGACACAAGGCAGGATTGGATTTGAGGGAGATATTTACACCCTAGGCTTCTGCTCTCACTAATTTCTCTCCATGTAGCTCATTTCCTTTTCCTCCACGCATTTACTCTGAGGATGACAACAATTTTCCTTGTGTGGTAAGGGCTTATGTGTGTGAACATGTGCACATGTGTATGTGCGTTGTGAAGCATATTAGGAGCAGCCAAGTAGTGTGTAATAAAACCTAGGGTGTAGTCTCAGTTAGCAACATATCTAGATGACGTTCTTCACTAAATTAAATAATTATTCCAGAGCATTTTTTCAGAACAGTAAGATGAAGTTAATAACTGCTATTCTAAGTGGTTTTTGGAGGATTAGAGATAATGCATTTATGAATTGGTCACCAATGGACCCTTAGTAAATGGTATCTATTTATTTTCCATAAGTATAGTATGGTCTTAAACCTGGCCCGGGGGGAGGTGAAGTTCACATAAACACACTAAATAACTGTTTACAGTGCACTGGTTTGAACACAGTGGCTTAAGTTTTTGTATGAGGAATTCTGCACCCAAGCTCTCTGAAACAGCTCTATTGATACCCATATTCTGATGACTATATAAAACACTTGCCAAAACATCCTGTCAAGCTTGCACTGAAATTTGATATCTCACTGAAAATGTACCTCTCGAACTCGCCACCCTCCCTGAGAAAAAAATACGCCAATTACTTGAATAACTTGTTAAAATTACTTATTAACATCAGTGTCTAGATTTTATTTTCCCTAGAAAAGTAATGAACATATGACAATATCAGTTAAAATTATTTAAAATATTCTATTAGCAATAATAGAGAAACCACTTTTACGTTTACATTAAATATTTACTAGATACATACATTCATATCATGTTCCTAAAGTATGTTTTCTTATTTTTTAGGCCACAATATAATCTAGCTTTGATATAGTTTAAAATGTGAGCAAACCAATCTCTCTAAGAGAGGAGATTAATCAAAATATATTGTTTTGCACACATTGAAATTGCTCTCCTATGAGTCAGTAGCCTCCTTTTAGAAAGAATTGTCAAATTCATTACACTTGTATCTTCCTAGTGATTTTGCTCAAAGAAAAAAATTAAATCAAAGAATCTTGAAAATAGTGATGAATTCACCTCTAAAAGTAAGGAAGAAAAAAAACTATAGCATATTCGTCAGTTGTTGAAATACAGGACAATGTTAACAGGAAAAGAGTTTTTAAAAAATCAACAAGTAGGAAAAAAAAGGATGACTGAAGAACATAATTTTTTTTTTTTTTTTTGAGACAGAGTCTCACTTTGTCGCCCTTGGTAGAGTGTAGTGGCATCATAGCTCACAGCAACCTCCGACTCCTGAGCTTAGGTGATTCTCTTGCCTCAGCGTCTTGAGCAGCTGGGATTACAGGCACCCGCCACAATGCCCAGCTATTTTTTTTGTTGCAGTTTGGCTGGCGCCAGGTTTTAACTGGCCACCCTTGGTATATGGGGCTGGTGCCCTACTCACTGGGCCAGAGACGCCACACACATAATTTAAACTTAGTTAATATTCTTTATATGGATTTTCCAAAAATCACTCCAAGTTAGTGAAAAAGCCAGGTAGAAAATTGTTCTTGCCACATTTGGGGATAACTAAATTATCCACAGATCACCTGATAAACGTCCACAATGGAGGGGTTGTGACAAGTGAAACTCAAGGTTGGGGTGGAAAGAGGACGTGTGTTTCTCCAGCTGTGCTTCTACAGGGCAGTTGGTATGTTGTTATTCTGTGACTCATAACTGTGGGGGCAGGTCCAGTCTTTCTAAATGCTCAAAATGTCCTTGTTTTCTATTTTATTTTTATAATTTCTTCTCAGTCACGGAATATATACAACTATAATCTATATTTTCAGTGTAGAAAAACTTTATATGTACTTTGAGCACTCAGGTACATTTTCAGAAACTGGGACCCCCCCCCTTTTACCAAGACACTAAGAGTCTTACATTACCATCACATGCCTCTACAGTATCACTCTTCATTTAATATAGCAAACAAAAATACAATCAGCTGAGGGAAGGAGAAGTCTTACACGGCCTCTGCGGAGTTTCAGATGTGAGAATGATGGCTGATTTTATCCAAGAAGTCACAGAATCATGGACTATTATCCAGGAAACAACAGCAACAACAAAACAGAAATGATAAGTCCAAGCCCTTCCTTGAGGAGGGAAATTGAAACCTGAGAAAGTCAGTCATAGGGAGATACTTTGGTAAAAATAGTAAGCAGTTTTAACATCTCATTCAGTCTCCTAAGTGAGTGTTCTTCCTAATATTTTAATTCTAGAAATAGGGCCTACCTTGTTAGGTGATTGGAACTATAAAATGTAAAGTTCGTTGTGTAACATCTCAAACATAAATGGCAGATACTTAAAAGTGTTAGTTATTAACATAGCTAAACATCATATAAAGGGGTCTGTCTCATCATTATGTTAAAATTGGAGTGGTTGTAACAGAGACTAGGTGATGGCAAAAGTCAGACTTGACGACAATCTGTTTATTGTAGGATTCAGCCTGTTTAGAATAACCAGTCTGGGGGCCTTCCTAGAAGACCTTAGATGAGCTTAGATGGTCAGTCTTCCCCAGGATCTGCATATAAACCACATGTAATGCAATCCATTTGAAGACAAACAAGTCAGGTAATCCCTAGATGCTCATTTTTAGTAGACAAGGAAAAATAAAAGAGGACATTGGAAGAGTGCTTAATGCTAAAGAGAAGAAGGATTTGAAATGCTTGGCAACTCATATGGAAAGTCTATGGATATCTATGTATCTATGGATACACCCTCCTCCAGAAAGCATGTAACCCTTGATAACTATGCTCCTGTGCCACCACTGTCCTGCGTCATGCTGCCGTGAGGACTGAAACTAACATGGCTTTGTGGGCCATACAGTCTGTGTCATAATCACTCAACCCTGATGCTGTAGTATGAAAGCAACTGAGGTAATTTATGTATAAACAAATGGGCATGGAATGTTAAAAACTTACAAAGAAAATTTGTATGTAAAAACGGCTTTGCTTGCCCACAGCCTATAGTTTGTCCCGTTTTTTGAACCCATCAGAGAATAGAGGTTGCAGGGTAGAGGTTGCAGGGTCAACTACATCCTAAAAGCTGGAAAGAGGGGCAAATTCAGGAGTCATAGCTGAGATCTTTCTGCTTACCTGAAGCAGAAGCCAGTGATGCCACACACTTACTTGAAAACTTCAGTGGTAATTTTGATGACATCTGGTAGGCTGGGTGTGGAGGAGATTGAAACTGAGAAATTGCTGGGAGCTGCAAACTTAGAAGGGTTCCCCAACTCTTGTAGGTTATAACTATAACTTGGAACAATACCAAGTCCTCATGGTGAAAATTTAAGATAGATACTTTGGGGCTGTATCAGGAGGAAGGAAGGGTAATCATGATAAAATACGCTCAAAAAATTGTGCAAAACAAAGACCTAATCTCTAGGTCTTTAAATGCCTTATTTCATCTGGAGCAATGAAATAGATGCATTGCAACTACTTTTAGCTTTGTTGTCTCCCAAAGGGGTAGGGTGGTTATACTAATGGGGAAAAAAAAAATACGTCACAGATCAGGGACAGAGTCCCAACATACAATGAACTTTAATCTTAAGATTCCAGAATGCTTTTCTTACTCTACATCTTATCACTACTTTATTTATTTATTTATTTATTTATTTATTTATTTATATGTACATTAGTGCAACGGTGGGGTACAATGTGCTGGCTTCATATACAATCTGAAACATTTTCATCAAACTTTTTAACATTTTAAAAGGCCTCCAATATAATAACACCAGGTAATAACTGAAAAATATGCAAGATATAAATTTTCCCTGAGTTGGAGTACTTAGGGAACCTCAAAGTCAATAGAAGGGACCAAAATCAGGGTACTAGAGGATTTTCAAGTCCTGGGTACCAAGAGCAGCAATATCAAATAAACTCAGCCCAACTCATAGCCAGATGAGCATAAATCCCCTTGTTGTCTTTTTTGTATATATATTTTTAAGACAGAGTCTCACTACATCACCCTGGGAAGAATGCCCTCATGTCACAGCTCATAGCAACCCCAAACTCTTGGGCTCCAGTGATTCTCTTGCCTCAGCCTCCCAAGTAGCTTGGACTGCAGGCGCCCACCACAATGCCCAGCTATTTTTGGTTGCAGGTGTCATTGTTGTTTAGCTGGCCTGGGCTGGGCTCAAACCCACCAGCCATGACTCAGCGCCCATAAATCCTCCTAATAAGGACTTATTTATCTCAGTTTCTATAACCAAATACAACATCTTGGCTTTCAACAACAATAACAAAATAACAAGGCATGACAAAAAGTAATGAGAACTATAATTCAAGAAACAAAGCAGACATTAGAACTAGTCACAAATATGACATATGTTGGCATTATCAGAAAAATGTTTTACATAACTATGGTTCTTATTTTACAGGCTTGCTATTTGTTTTAAACAATCCAATTGTATTACAAATTCTGAATGGAAAGAAACACTCATTGAAAGGTATGATGGAAGGAGATATTGACCTAAATAGTTTTGAATAACTATAAGTCTATAAAACTAAAAGCAAATTTAACTACATAGAAGCATGGTACTCAAGTTGATAAAAATGCTTCCCCTAGGACTACAGGTTAACAATTCTAAGGACACTGTGCACTCACACTCATACTCACATGTACACACAAACATTGGCATTTAACTATTAAAGAAATGGATAGCTGATGGTAAGAGCAGATGCTTTCTCTAAGCTTCTCAGCAGTGATTGAGAAGTTACGGATAAGCAAGAGGATGAGGCTTGAAGTATTCATGGGGCAATGAATTAGAGTTTGAGCCTTCCATATAAATTCATGCTTAACCTGATCCAGATACTTACACATAGAAATATTTATAGATATGTGTTTTTGCATAGCTTAGTAGACACCCGTATATTTTCTTGTCCTATCAGCTAAGAGAATCTAGGGGCAATGATACTCCCTTAGAAAGAGTACAACTTGCACCCAATTCTTGATTTTGAATTGTATTTTCTAGCACAAGGAACCAGCACTCCTCATTAGAATAGTTGACTATCTCATTCTAAGACTGGGCCAGGGAATAAAAATAGTCAATTAGCTCATTCCAAGACAAAGGCAGAGACTATAAATGAAGAGTCTGAATATGCTTCTAGCATCAGAAATTAAAGAAGTTCGTATTAATGTAAAAAAGTGAGTGACTAAATAAATGAAAAAGAACATACAAATTACCCATTCAGAAGAACCCAAAATAATTTCTGTGGATACTTTGCCCTTAAAGAGTAGAGCAAACCTTCCATTTGTTATGTGTATATTGTGGATGGTGATTTCCCTCCAAAGTGTACAGCATGCAAGGTATGGAGGGGGATTAACCTCAATGGAAAAACCTGGGAAATAATTCATTTCCTAGGTGGTCAAGTCCAGCATCATCAAGGATAAATCATGTTGACAGTGTGTGCCCTTGAAATCGTGTGATGGAAATGGCACTTTACCATTGTGGTATTCCTTGCAATAACCCACAAGTTTAACAGTAATAATAAAAACCTCAGATGGATTCCAGGTGAGGGTCATTCTATAAAATAACAGATCAGTACTCCTCAAAACTGTCAAGATTATTAAAAGCAAGGAAAAAGTCTGAGAAATAGTCATCATCAACAGAAACCTAAGGAGATGACTAAATGTAGTCTGGTATCTTAGATGGGTCCTTGGTACAGAAGAAATATTGGGGGAAAAAAAACAAGGTAATTTAAGCCAAGTATGAACTTTAATAATAATGCATCAATATTGATTTATTAATTTTAATAAATTTACCATATAGTATAAAGTGATGGTAAGGAAAACTTAGTAGATGGTATATGGAAACTCTGTGTACTACCTTTGCAGTATTTCTTAAATTGTAAATGCTTTCTAAAGTAGAATGTTTATTTTTTAATATTTGGGTACATGATTGGAAGAACCTAGTTTTTTGAGGAGTGTATTGTTCTGTGATGTCTTATCTAACCCAGGGCATACTAGCTCTTCCTCAAAAGAGACAGACTACTTCTGAGAGTTTAGACATTCAGAGGGGTCTGGATGGTTAAGATGCTTGGGAACATTCACCCACGTGCCATTGTCCCATGTGTCAAGGTCTAAGACTTACCCAACTGAAGTCCTGATTTTGGCATAACAGACCTCCCTTTCCGGGGCATTTAATTTCCTTGAACAGGGATGTCTCCACCCAGACTATGAGATGTGAGTCCTTGTCCTTGAATTTCTCAGCCTTGCTTCTGCTTTTTGATATGCAAATTTGAAAGGCCATTGGTTTGACTTTTACCTTTCATTTTCTGCCTCTGACCCTCCAATGTTCCTTACTTTCTTTAGAATATCAATGATCCCTAACAAGAACCATCTAATTTAATTTCCCTTCTATGAACCTTCTCCTTCATCGTCCTAAATATTGATACTTAACACATTCCTCCTGCCAGTGGATTGGCTCCACCAGGGCAGCTTCCCAGTTCACCACCAGTGAAACCTAAACAGATGAACCATCACCTGTGCTCCTCCTACCAGCAGTGAAGGAGTCCTCATTGCCAGACAGAAAGTGAGTGATCCAGCTCAAAAACGCCTTCTAATTACATGCTTTCTCCAAGTACTGCTTTCATTTGTGAGTACGGCAGTTTGGGTCATCCAGGAAATAAATAAATAAATAAACAAACAAACAAACAAACAAAAAGCTGAGGTGGTATCTGTGTAAGGTACTAGTTAGGGATTAACATCTGTGAAAGGAAAGGAAGAGAAACAGAACCCAGGAGAGGATGAAATGAAATGTGGTGTAAACCCCTTAGGGCCTCAGTTTTCTCAACAAGAAAAATTCAATTTAAGCACAACTAAATTTTCTCTGTATCTTTAGTATTCAGTAAGTTATTAGTTTTAAGTATGTTTAAATACAAACTATTTTTCAAGCCAGGTGCAATGGTTCACACCTGTAATCTTAGCAGTTTGGGAGGTCAAGATCAGTGCTTGAGAACAGGAATTTTGGAGTTCGAGACCAGCGTGGGCAAAATAGGGTGACTCTCCTCCAATGCATCTCTCTACAAAACCTAAGAAAAAATTAGCCAGGTGTGGGGATGTGCACCTGTAGTCTCAGCTACTTGGGAGACCAAGACAGAAGGATGGTTTGAGCTCAGGACTTCAAGGCTGCCATGATGCTCTGAGCTGTAACCATGATGCTAAACTTCAGCTTGAGTGACAGAGTGAGACCCTGTCTCTATTTAAAAAAAAAAAAAAATCATTCCTTGATACACTATATGCTCTACTTTTGGGGAAACATATAATCCCCTTAATCACAACTTGTTTTTGTGGCCTCCTTCTTGGAAGTCTTAAACAAATGTGGGGATAGATTTTATCCAAATTGTATAGAGTGAGCCAGAATTCACTGCAAAAATTATCTCAATACTTCATAAGCACCTCAGGACAAAAAGTTCAAGAATGTCTGATGATGATCATGATGATGACAACTGACTTTTATTTTGTACCTATTCTCTCAGCTCCATTACAAGGACTTTGTGTGAGTTCTATAAAGCAATCTTCATGTAGATTTTGGAAGTAGATGCTGTTGTTATCATTTGATAAATCAGGGAATAGAGAGATTAAACAGCTTGTCCAAATTAACAAGACGCAGCAGCAACTTTTACACTGTTCACTCCATAGTCCACCTAAGCATCTTATCTTCTCTGCCATGTTGCGAAAACTCAAGGTATGAAATCTACAAATATAGTATATTATATGAACTTGGAGGAAGTATCACAGAAAAGGGGAAGCACTCACTAGCTCTTCGTGCAATTGTGGCTCATAATTGGATGATTAATGACAGACACTGCTGAGTTATGCCACTTAATGGAAGTCTTAACAGTACACAGGGATTCAGGGGTGGGGTTGTGACAACAGACTGCTTAGGGTAAAGTTGTGTCTATCTCATTTATCAGCTTTAAGCCTAGAGCAAGTTATTTAATTAAGTTCTTGTGCCTTATTTTTCTTATAATTAGAAATGATGATGATTGCTTGTCATAATTAATACAATGTGTCCATAAAGTTCTGTGTAATTTAAAATAGATAACTATTATAGACTATGGACACTCTGTGTGTAATATCACGTGATCACATAACATAGTGTATAGCTTAGGGTAAACACAGAATATTTGTTATTGATGGTGCTATTGTGTGGTTGTTTGGTAGGGTCTAGTTATGACTTATATGCACTGTATTATCAGAACAAAATGAACCCCAGTGCTTAACCTTGAACTTTGAGAAATCCATCTCTCATTACGAAGGTTTGAGAATTCCTAACATTTCCTGCTACATAGGCCAGCTGGTCCATACATATGCCGTGGGGTTACTCTATGCCAACATTGTGTCAGACACTGGGAACTCAATATTAAAATACAAACAACTCCCTGCTGTCATGGAGATGTCAGTCTCCGGCATTCTGCAGCGTGCTTCATGACATGAGAAAAAAGCAAGATGTCATTGTGACTTTAAATGTAACAATCCAGAGAAGAGCCACAGCCCCAGGAAGAGAAGGCTATACCTCTTGGTGGCTCCTGGAAGAGGCAGAGCTCGAGGCAATCTATAGAAAGTGTCATGCTATCTGAAAATGGTAGATATTAAGCTGGTTTTGGCTATCTGCAATTTAAAAATTAAACTTTTCAAGAATGAAAAGATGTAAGAAGAATGAAATAACCATCATGTAAAGCAATCTCTGGGCAAGAAAAAGTAAAGTATTATCAGCACAAATCAAGCATTCTATGAACTGCACCTTGAAAGTCCTTCTGATTATTGCCAATATGCAGGTGTTACTATCTGCTCCACATGCTAGAAATCAATTGTTCAAATGGAGTGACGGGTAGGATCATTTGATTATTTGAAAGGTATTTAGTTAACATGGAAATTCTTTCCACAAATGTAAAATGATGTCGTATAAGTCAGAAGTATAGCCTGTTTGTAGACCTCTTAGATATCTCTAGAGCTCAGAGCCAAGCAAAGGTTCCTGATATGCTCAGGCTCCCACTCTTCTTGAGTTTAATTTATTACGTTCTCACAAAAGAATGTTTTTCTCTTTTCACAGTAAGGAAGCAACACTTAAAAGAGGTTTCTCAGGGTCACCAGGACAAATGGGATAACTTGGGTTTGATCTCTCCTCCTAACTCCTGGTCCACTATTATGTCTGTCCTTCATAAGCTTTCCCATGGGTATGTTGAAATTTTAGGTGAGTTTCAATCGTTGTTACTAAACACTTTCTGGGTAACCTTAGGAAGGTCAACTAATCTCTATAAACCTCAAGCCCCATATAAAGTAAGTTAGCCATTATTGTTCTTATCCTGGAAGAAGATAAAGAAAAACTTCATAGCACACTATATTAAAAGTTAACACTCAGAAATTGCCAGAGAGTGGGTGAGTTGGCCTTGGGAAGTGAATGCTGAACGTCATGGATGACTGTGGGTTATTGTGGAGAGAAAGGTTGCCAGTAGAACAGGGCTAAAGTGACCCATAATCATGCTCTTATCTCCTGAGATAAAATAAGCCCAAACCCTAAGGCTCTACTGTCCCCCAGCATCAACACCACAGCACAATACATTTTCTTTTTCTTTATGGGGTGACACTGCACGTAGGCTTGAGGTGACTTGTTCTGAAACCCTGTGAAAAGCTTTCAATTTTCTGGAGAAATTTGAAGAGAACAATTATGATAAATTCATTCCTGGCATCTTCCCCAGATTGAAGACTATGTTAACAGTTGACAGTTTTCTTCATCTGTGGTCAAGGAAGCAACACCTCATCTATGTAGAAATAGCCAATCAACGTGGTTAATGAGAGCAAATGGTAAATGTAAGTTTCCAGGAGTGTCCAACCTGTGGCCCGCTGGCCACACACAGAATATATGAGGACGTTTTTGTTTATCTGTGGTGGCAGATGTCACAAAAATTATGCAGGACCTTTTTTCCCCCTTTTTTCCTCTCACTTGCTTTTGTTAGTGCTTGTGTTTTTAATGTGTGGTCCAAGACAATGCTGCTGCTTCCAAAATGCACCCTGTGAGGGGTGCCGCCACTGCCCTAATTAGAACAAGCCAAAGCTCATTCAGGGTACAGATCCTTCTAAAGCAAATACACCCCTAATCCAGAACCCATGAAATTTGAATGAAGAAAAGACTACAAAAGTAATTCCAGGAATTTATTGGGAGGCAAAACTTGTCATTTCTAGACAGGCAAAGGCAGCATGATTCTCTAGCTTCCCCAAAGAATAATGAGTTGTTGGCTCAGGGGTCTAGGAGCTCCGGAAATATGGTAATGTTTCGACATGGTCTTTCCATGGGTGGGAAGGGGTGTTACTGGACAATAATAAATTAGCTCATGCAAACCCCTTTTCTTCTTTGTGAGTCCTCGTTTCCAAAATAGTAGTTTTGGATCAACTCATGACAGCTTTACATGGGGCTTGAAAAATTGGATATTGCAAAAACTAACTTCTGTATCCCTTATAGTTCTTTCTTTTGCCAAGAACAATATTGCCTTGAACAAGAGAACTTGAAGGGAAACGGTTTGAAATATTCTTTCATGAGGGAAGCTCAGGAAGATTTATAAGCATATACCTGACCTTCTCCAAGAAACATTTTGATTTAATCTCTTTTGTACTCTGCTTTTGCAAGAAAAAGCTTCTCAAAATTTTTCTCAGGCTAGGTGGAATATAAGTCATGAATAAAATTGGCCTGGCTCACCGGAAACTGCTGAGCTCTGAGTCACTTGAACTGAAAACAGTATAAGGCCTTCGTCCTAAGAGGGAAAGTCAGTGAGACTTCTCCAACCTCTGATCAAGGACACTATTCATTATAGCACCAATTATCAAACCCTGTTTATTCTGCAAAACTCTAGTATACCATCCCAGTCTTGTCTTAATTTCCTGGTCTCTATTTCTCATCTCTCTCTTTCTCCTACATTAGCCATGTTGTATTTCTTTCTAATACTTGAATGCACCAAATACACTTTTGCTTCAGTTCCTATGTGTAAGGTATTCCTCCTTCCTAGAAAGCTCTCGTTCTTAAATTTTCTTTCAAAATGATGCCATTTGCCCTTCACTAAACATGTGTCTTCACATTGTTTATATCATTTTATTGCTTTTGGGACAACATATGTGATCCTGAAGTAAATTGCATCCTTGTAGATATTTGTTTTAGGAGCTTATGCTTTTTCTTATAATAATTGCATAATTCTTGAAAGTATTTATTTTTGTTTCTATGCTTGCTGTTTGTCTCTCTCAGGTGCCTGAGACTTTCAAAGATCCAAGAACAGATGTGCTTTTGCATTAATATAGCTGTTGCGCTTAGCACTGAGCCCAGAGCAATGTGGTCATTTAAGTAATATTCGTAGATGGTAGATGTAATGCCTGAACAAGCTTCCTTTTCTGCACAGGCTGCCTACTCTTTGTTACACAGCACTTACTTCTGAATGCTGTGGCCTAAGGAAAAATTAGTTTGTGAACAAATG